>JASCZW010013200.1:0-26341 GCA_034211315.2 Aedes japonicus
TACAGTTAATTTTTCTCACATTACATGTAAATTTTGTAGAAAATAAATAATTAAATTTATCCACTTATCGTGAGATCTGACCTTTTTAACACTTTCCTGGGAGTACTAGGAATAAAACCCCGGATGTGGTCATTATGGTCCTAGAAACTAGACATCATCACCATTGCACTTATTCATAAGTTCCCATGTGTCACATGATGGGTTTTGATCCAAATCTGAATCAACCCGGATGAGGCTAATGTAGCTCTGGAGTTTTGATATCATGAATATTGAACTTATTTTTGGATTCTCATTTAATATCAGGTGCCGAATGACGGGTTATGATCTAATTTAATCTAATCTAATCTCATACTAACGCAGCCAATTCTTGAAAGCATCCTGGAAAATGATGTTTTCTTGAATACATCATTTTTCTTGTCATCGACTAGGCCAACTGCGTAGTACACTCAGTAGCAAAAAAAAGCCGAGCAAAATTTTGCTTCCAAACCAAATTTTTAGTCCAAATCACTAGATGGAAACAGTTCAAATTTTGTCCACATCAATCTCTGTATTATTTTAAGTCATGGAGAAATTTTTAATATCCTACCTAAATTTTTCACAGAACTACGGAATTTTGAAATTGGTATGTCAAAAATGCCTTTTTTCACATATGTCATGATATCTTCAAATTTATAAACTTCATCAACATAAAATTTTGGTCACATAAGGTGTGTATATTAGTTATAATGTTGTCAAAATTTCAGCCAAATATATTGATAATTGACAAAGTAACAGAAGATTGAACAACACGTATTTCGGAAGCAAAATTTTGCTCGGCTTTTTTTTTGCTACTGAGTGTATGTACCGCAGAGAGGATTCCAAGAAATAGAGTGATTCCAGAAAGATCTAAAATCGCTTTACTACTCTGAATCAAGGGAAGGAAGAAAGCGTGGACCTCCCGTACCAAACGCTTCCATGTTGAGTTATACAGTGTGATAATGTGTACCTTATCGTTGGGAGCATAGATGCTAGAAAGATTAGTTTATGCTCATTTTGCCTGTGGGTGAACTTTTGGCATTGGAACCAAAAGCGTGGTAATAATTGCCAAGGTTATAGCGCCTTATCTCGCTCCATGAGGGGTAAGTGGACTAAAACTTACGCTGAAAATAGCATAAAAAATATTGTGAAGGGATGTTATAATATAAAATGAGAATAACATGTGTACTATGTGCATGTCTTCTGATTCCATGGATGATTCAAAATTATATACCGTATAAAGAAATAAAGAATACTTACGTTTTTCGTGGTAGGATAAGACTTCAGCATGCTATCTTACCGCGCTGCCTACATTGCGTTGATGGGACTGCCTCCTAAGGTATAGCTGACGAGATACAGCGTTTCTTACTCAGCCGCTGGTGAACAGACCTCCTTGGTGGACAGACGCTCGGCACGCACCTCCTCAATCTAGCTGAAGTCAGAAGGACAACAGTGCCCAGGCTGCACTACCAGCTAAGTACGCAACCCTTAGCTGGCGGTCTTTGTCATCTGTTGACCCGTGGAAGCATGAGGTAGGAACTTGTGAGGACCAGAGCTATGTTGCGGGGACTCACGCTCCATCACAGTTGTCGACTCACAATTTTGCAGCCCCCGAATGACGGGTTATGATCTTAGGCCCAAATTGACCGCTTTCCCCGGGGGAATTTCCGGAACCAGTGAACCGATTCCTATTATTCAAAAGCGAAGTATACAACTACAGTACCTTTCATATAGTGGATTTTTCATTCAAATCGGTTCAGTAGTTGCTTGGGAAACTGAGTTAAAAGTTTCGTTACATACATACACTACATACACACATACAATCACACATACCTGAATTTGATTTTCTCTCTTTGCGAGCCACGTTCCACACAGAAATGTTTGGATTTATCTCAATATTAAATACCCATAGGTTTTTTTTACACGGGGGATACGTTCCACTTTTACTAAGAAACATTTTAAATAAAAGACCCAATATAGTTGATAAGTTCACATGCACGAACATTCCAAATTGCTTCGATTTTTTTGTATGTGTTACTTTTCCATACAATGCACAAAACCCGGTTTTAAATTTTTTGATTATTTACACCAAAAATTTTGAATTCTTTGTAAAACTGCCATATGATTACTTTTTGCCCAAAACGTAAAACGTGATTTGAATTAGGGCGATAATTTGTTCCGTTCTGGAGTTATCGCCGAAAACAAACCGTGTTAAAAAAACCGTGTTAAAAAAGACCTTAGTGTACCACCTTTTTATCTATTTGGCGAGAGCATACTTTTCGCCTTGTTCTTCTTCCAACCTTCCGATCCAAGCGCTGGCCAAACAATTTGCAAAAACTAAGCTCGTTACTTTTTGGTAGTTTTAGTTTCTTGGCAAGATCGCGTATCGGCAACGTCGGATTTTGTTTCCGTTCGTAAATGCAACTGGAATATGAATAACTATTTTTGTATAAAATTTACATGTCAGGTATCTTCGGCATTTTGATAGTTGACAACTTAAACTATATGAATGTATATAAGATTTGGTTTAAGGACATAATATCAAGATGTTAGGGATCTGGAAATGTAAGTTTGAGATTCTTCATACTAATTCCCATACAAACTTTGAATAGCGTGTGCAAAGCCAAATTAAAACCAAATGTGTTAAAAATTTTTGGGGACTATCAGGACCCAAATTGGCGTCGATTAAGCTTAGGGGAGCAAATATTTCAAATTTTGCATCAGCCTAGTAAACATGTTCTAACACGAAAAAAGTGGATAGTTTCAGGTCTGTCATATAATTGAAATATTTCGGTATAGCATTGAAAGAAAAGTGTTCGAAACTTAACTTGGACTGGCTTTAACTCTACCTGAGTTATCGAAATTGAAATCGACCTTTTCCACTCAGCCAAGCAATGATCAACCCTTCCTTCAAGTAATATTATGTCTTTGAATTGAACCGCTCTGCACTGTGGGCGTTGCAATCAAGTCGGTCATCTTCCTTTTAACAAGGCTGAATATGCTAATCAACCGTTGCTTGCCTGTTTAAGGTTAACTCTCAGAAGTAAACAAACCCACTAAGCAGTGAAGGAGGTGCGCATTGGTTCAAATTTCGTAATAACCCCTTGGTCTATCCGAAGACATCGAGAGAGAAAATAAAAATGCGTGTCGCAGGTACACCGAAGAAGATGAATTATTGAATTTGCCTTCACAGGGAACGGTTTGTTCCACAGCCGGTCTCGAGAATCCAACGCTCCTATTGGTAGATGTGGACCCGAAAAAGGCCAACCGGTGCATCTCTGCGGTCTGATCAGCAGCTCAGACGGCCGACGACGACCGGATCGATTGCAAAAGAAATGTTTATTTGCTCTTTAGCCTCTCTGTGGTCTGTGGCTGAGCCGGTCTCATCATCACTCGCCGCCATGCGGTAAAAACCCCCTCGGTTCTAGGCTAAAGTGCGTCGGAGCTAAAAGATGTGACTGTAATTAATTGATTCTGTAGCCAGCATCGTCGTCGCAAAACTGGCTGACCCATGAACTCGCTTTAGCTCGCCAGTTATGGCAAGCCCAAAGATGCGAAACGAGTTTTTTTTTCTCTTCAAAGAAGTAGACTTTTCTTTCTGACGGTAACTCAAACGATGATTCCGACTGTTGCCGGCAAAGGTCAAGTTTGTCATTTGTTTCGGGCGTCCAGTAATGGATAGACTGATTAATTTCACGGCATGCATTATATGATTCTCAAAGTTCACTTTCCCTCCACAGGTAGCCCAGGGTGAGTATTCCTACACGGCACCAGATGGTCAGCTGATCCGGGTGCAGTACATTGCGGACGAAAACGGATTCCAGCCGATCGGTGATCATCTTCCTACGCCACCACCCATCCCACCAGCAATCCAGCGAGCTTTGGAATACCTCGCCAGTCAACCGCCCAGTAACGACATCTCACGGAGGTTCTAAATCATTTCAAACCATTTCCTTCCTTTTTCACACCACTTTATTCCTCTTGATCTGTTCAGCATTCTGTCAATCACTTGAAGATTGTAAATTACCTGTAAGATAAGAATAAAACAAACCAAAAGTGAGTTGTGAGGTCAAGAATCTTCGAAAAAGTCCATCAACCAGCAGTACAGAGATGCAAGGGTGTGACGTGGAATTGTGCCACGGAATGACCTTCTCTTTAAATGTCAGATTCATGATGCATTCCATATGCTATGGTTGGAAAAAAAATATGTCGTCTTCACTTGAAAATCATGTGTGTATATGAGGTAGGTGCCCTCCTACATCACGATGTCCAACAGAGAATTTATTCGATACTCGCTGCTTTACCAACCGCAAACCGGGAACCGTTCGTGTCTGAGCTTGTCGTTGTCACTATCGAGGTAGGAGAAATTTGATCATGTGCAGTTAATTATACCAAGATCGTGTGTCGTGCCCCTAAATATATGGTCCCTTTTTCATTAATCCCGTGTGCACTGGTATAAGCTACATCGTCTATTGTAGTGGAAACTCTGAAGGAAAAAGTATGTTAGTGTATTTTAGTATGTAAAAAGAAAGCAAAAGAAATCCCCACCAAAATGAGCAATACATATCCGAAATCTTAAGCGATCGTCTTCAATTTGGAATGAAATTTTCCACACGCTTGAGGGGGAACGGTTTTGAGTTCAATATCTTGTCTATTCCAGTCTACACGTGTACACAGATGGTGCATGAGAAAATTCTGGAAAGTGATGAAAGAAATTACTTCTTATCATTTTTAGACAACGGCCTAACAACGGCCTGTTTTATAAGGTGAGACTGATATGCGATTATTTTTATGATAGGACAAACTGCCTCAGTATTGTATTCATTTCTCGTCAGAACACTGAAGTTTTCTCGTCACTACTGAAGTTTTCCATGAGAACGTAAAAAACAACGATAATTAGAACAATTAGTAATCATAACTCAAAACCACTGAAAAGTCCTCCTCTTTCTTAAACGATCTACAGCCAAACCAGACATGGTATAGTTTATGCAATTGGGTTATCAAAGAATCATTACTAGCTACTGTGCGGAAACGGAAAACGTATAAATGGCACTATCGAAGCTGCTCTTCTGTAAAACTATACCGACTACGTCTTTCAACAGTTACTCTGTTAACTCTCTCGCGTTTGAAGCATTTTTGACCCGCCACGCCCAGGTCCTAAAACGATTTATTCACGTCGATTCGGTCATCTTTGGAAAGCAGTGTTGCACACTTCTTACTACAGCCACAATCATACCCAAATAACATTTCCAAAACCATCCAGGTTTATTAACTTTTATTAATGTTTTATGAAAACCACTAGAAATCAATTTGGTTTTATAGTGGCAGTAAGAGGTGCCAATAGGTTTCAAATTTTAGCCGGGCTTATGAAAATTTAAACAGCTTCTTCAAAACGATCACAAAAACCTTGTCTTCTTAAGTTCCTTTTACTCCTATCGAAGGTTTTATTTTGACTTTATGAACTCGTAAAATGCTGTTTTTAAATGCCGTTTTAGGACTGCATAATCTCCGAGGTGCATTTATTTTCGGCTCCTCACGTGCCAATATACACCATAAAATTAAATGCGCAAATGATTGGGAGCATGATACGCTATAAAAACTTAATTTGTTTTGGATAAATATCATTACATTACATTGCTATCAAACAAAATTTCTCGCAACACTCGAACTTTTTTCTTAGATATTATTTACTGTTAAATGAACCAGAAGAGCAGATAATCGAACAAACCAGAACAATGAAAACCAACCATGATATCACCGTGAAGATTGACAGCTATGGCCATTTGGCCCTATGCTGGTTTTGATGGCAACCAATAAGTTTTATGAAGGTCCTCAAGCGGTCATAACATCTTTCACTAGACCATTTTCAACATATTTATGGTCTTGTAAAGGTTTTGTTAATTTGTTTTCACAAGCGCCACTGGGTCACTTTGTACATATTTCGGCTTTAAAGATGCATGGAGGAGGTGTTGGTGGACAAAACAGTTTTGAATGTAGTTGGGTAATTACGTTGCGTACAAGATTCCGTTCCACTTTTCTTCAGAGTGGTACAGAAATGATGGTCATTGGAACCAAGCACTTTTGACATTCATTTCGTTGCATAATCTGCAGAGTTTAGCTTCGGCGGTACCCACCACTATTCGTTCGATTCAGTTTGCTCCAGTACTTCACCAATCCTGCAGGCTAGGTACTGCTTATACTTGCGGGGGTCTGCTCTGACCCACGCTAGAACTGTCGCTGGCCAGAGGTACCGCGCTATTGCCTTTACGGTGTGAATCTCCAAGACGGAACATATTAGTCGAGTGCCGAGGACCGCTGCCTGCAGCTCCTGTCTAGGAATAGATAGGTGTTGAAGCGATGCAACCTTTGTTTCCGCTGTTACTCAGGAACAGAGTGGTGTTTCATCTGCGTCGAATATTCGGATGTCGCATATGCGGTTTTACGCAAGTATGTAGCTGCAGCTGACGATAACTTCAAGATGTGGTATTCGAAAAATAACATCGACTGATTCTAATACTCTCAATCTGTTGCAGCAAGGCCGTCCATCTACGCCATCGTTCCCAGTGCTCTTCCTCGATATCCTGATCCCATTGGATTCCAGTGCGCCATATATCCTATAACAAGATTTTTCCGTGGACCAGAAGGAAGCTCAATAGTCTCAATTGATCAAACACACTCATAAGACACTGCAGAACCTGTCTCTTTGTCGGACGCGCTTCGCTGGCGAGGATTTGCATAACTTCTTCTTTTAGTTGCGCATAAAAGCTAAGCGTATCTTTGTCCGTTAACCAGACCATGCCGAGCACTCTCCCGTATTCGGTACTTTTCTCCAAAAACAAGCGCTGATTATTGGTCACCATCATCTCCCCTAGACATTGCTTCACCACTCTGCTATTAGATTGCGAATTCCGCCGCAGAAACCCACCATTCTGGAGGATTTTCTTCACTTGTTTGGACACCTTTACCGCTTCCTCTTTGCTGCCAAAGCTATCCAGATAATCACCGAACTCGTTAGCATTTTTGTTCTTGACAAACTTTGCCGACGCAAGTGAACATGTTGCCCCAAATGTAGCGACCTCTTTTATATAGATGACTGGTTGACCAGACGGATCAGTTCGAAACAAGAATCGTTGGGAGTTAGGGTCCGCTGCACAAATCCTCAGTTGACGAAACATCTTCTCAATAGCAGAGACGGCCACCGCAAATTGCCAAAATCATGAACAGACGGCCGGCAAAGAGGTTAGCTGGTCTGGCCCTTTGAGAAGCAAGGAGTTGAGCGAGATACCAGTAACTGTGGCCGCCGCGTCCCAAATTAGACGCACCTTTTCTGGTTTCTTTGAACTGACCACCGCTCCTAAAGGCAGATACCAACCCCTTTTTAGATCGGCTGCCTTTATGTCTTCTTTGCTGGCTCATGTGTGTATTCTTTTTGCTGATATTCTGCAATTTAAAGGTATAAGTTTTCCTTCAACGTAGGATTTTTCTCCATTCGACGCTCCAGGCACTCCATCTTCGCAACGCCATTCCGTAACTATGAGGTAATTCGATGTCATCGTATCTCCACAGCAATCCGGTCTCGTGTCTTTCTCCTACGCATATGGTGGTTTGTTCCTGGATTTCTTGGGCTCTTCGATCCTCCGCCGTTAACAGCTCTGCAACCGATTTGACCCCAAGAATGTCAAGCGTGATAAATTGCTTCACCGGCTCATGTAAGCAGTGACTGTTCCGAAAGTCGATAGGTGTGGTTTCCAGCCGATTCTACATTTGCTCCACGATAAGTACAAATTTGATGCTGCTTCCAGATGTTCACATAAGCTCTGAACTCCAATACCGAATTCGATAAGCGTTTCGAGCCGCTCCCTTTTTTGCGCTGGAGTTGATAGCACTTTGTCCAACAGCACATTGATAAGTAATTCCGGACGTCCATAAAGAAGCTTCGTGTGAATCAACGGCATTATTGCTCTACCCACTTCGTCACACGTTGCTGACTTACACGACGACTCATCCGGCTGCAGTTACTCATATACTCACGTTCTTCCACGAGCCGCTCTTCCAGCAAGCTATATTTCTTCTGCATAAGCTTCCTCTCCTGTTCGATGGCCCCTTTTCTCCGCTTCTATGTAGTTCTTCTTCTAGCTTCAGCAAGTGCTATTCGAGCTGATCGATTGGTTGACTTGATGTGAACACTCACTGGCAAGCAATTGTGGCACGTCCATGGCCTCTCCACCGCCGACTCCGTTACTCCTGCACATCGAAAATGCCACCAGCTATCGCATTGGTCACATAAGACAAAATTATCATACGATGCGGGGCGTAACTCGCACTCATAACCTCGAAATTTCTTAAGGTTTGTTGAGAAAAAGCAAGCAAAATGCAAACTCCTTTTAGGGTGCGAGATTAGCTTTAAGCTAAAATGTATTTGAATATTATGTAGCCTAACAGCAAATAATGTTACTTCAGTTTTCGGGTTTTCACCTCTCCTAACTAAACTAAAAGTTCTTTGTGCCTTTGCGTCTGATCACCTGTGATGTTTAATTTCATGTTATTTGCATGACATTTTAGGTACATAACATCTTCACTAAATACTAATTTCTATTATAGCATACAATTTTTAGCTCTGATTCTGACTTACTGATTCTCGATTGTTGACAGAATGATGGCATCCGATCCGTCATCGGCCAAGTTCTGTTTCTGACGTTTCAGCCGTTGCAACACCATCTGACACGGCGGATTTATTCAGTTGCATTTACACCCTTAACATTGCTGGCAGCAACACTGATTTTCCAAAAAAATATACGTGCATAAAAGACATTTTCTCCGATTGAAATCAACGTGGATGTGGACTTACTATTCCAACAACTTTGTAACGCGAAAGTATTGAACATAAAATAAAATAAGTCATGGTGAGTGGCTGTTTTATCTGGGGAAGAAAATAGGTATTACCACCATGTGTCCAAGCTTTTAAGCCTAGGCTATACACCGTGTCCAAAATATTCTCACATAAATATAAATTACATGTATTCCTTATTGGCAATTCAGATTTACTTATTGATTACATTGTTTGAAAAGCCATGCTGATCGGATACTTGGCATCATGTGTTTTGAAATAACTTTCCTTTAAACTCTTTCGAATATGGGAAGGTTATTCATCGAATCTTCCGATGTGCCTCTAAGCATCCCTAGTAGCATAGTTGTAGCACACCCGTGGACTGCTTTTTGACTCAATTAGGTCACAATCAAGTTGTTACAACCAGTTTTGACCATTGTGTACTGCTTGAGATCTTGCTATGAGGAACCAGAAGGGTCTCCGCCAATTTCCTGTGCATCTGCCTAATTTGGAAGACGTCTGCATTGAGTTATCTCAAATTAGAATAATCCGTCCATTAAAAAATGGATTGGCTGAGCGAATAGGAGATAATGAAATCATTGGGCAAAGGACCAAGTCTCCCCTGGGTATTGCAAAATCGAAGAGCTTGAACATCAATAGAAGCTATGTTGCCAGAAGGCACGAAATGCATCTACGCACTGTTACTTATTTACTTATGCTGGTCCAACGTCTTTTGAGGACCACACCTGCGTCACGACATTTCTCTATAACACTCGGTTGAGGGCTGCTTGTCTCCAGTTCCTCGAATGTCCCGCACATCCAAGGTCTTGCTCCACTTGGTTTAACCACCTAGCTGGCTGCGCAACTTGTCCCACCCATTGTATCCTTCTAGCTTTAGCGACTTTCTAAATACTGTGTTCGCCATAGTGCTGCGCCATCCATCTCCATACACTACCAAAGATGGTGCTAAGCACGCGTCCTTCGAAAACTCCAAATGCTTGCAGGTCCTCTTCGAGCATCGTCCACGTCTCATGCCCGTAGAGAACTACCGGTCTTATCAGCGTTTTGTACGTGGTACACTTTGCACGGGGGTGAAGTTTACCAGACTTCAAGGTCTTGTGGAGTCTATAGTAGGCACGAATTCCAGTAATAATACTCTCTGACTTTCTTCGCAGCAGTTGTTATCCGACGTAACCAATGATCCGAGGTACACAAACTCATCCACCACCTCAATCTCATCTCCGCCGATTTTCACAGTTCAGCCTATACGAGCTCTAAATGGTTCGGTTCCTCCAGCCAGCAGATACTTAGTCTTCGACGTATTCACCTCCTATCCAACCTTATCCACTCCACGTTTGAGCTTGGTGTACTGATCAGCTACCACCTGGAACATTCTGCCAGCAATGTCCACGTTGTCAGCGAAGCAGTTGAACTGGCTGAATGTATTGAAAATTGTACCCCGCATGTTAAAGTCCACTCGTTTCATAACACCTTCTAGCGCAATGTTGAACAGGAGGCAGGAAATTCCATCACCTTGTCGAAGTCCTTTGCATGTTTCAAACGAATCCGATAATGTGGAGGATCTGCCGCAACGTAAAGATTGGGTCACAAAACCAGCTTGATAGCTTCACACAAATATGCCTGCTAGCGGCGATAGACGACGGAAGATGATCTGTTACAATACTTTTTAGGCCATGTTGAGAATAGTGATTGCTTGGTAGTTGTTATTTAAACCAAATCCCTTAATCGCAATTTTAAATGGATTCGCGAAGATTGCTCTTAAAAAGCTTCTACTTGAAAGTTAACGGAAAAAGTTTGCTTTGAACATCGGCTTCAGAAGATTGTATCGATGCATCATTACGCACTATTTTGCTATCGGGTATGACACGTTTTGTATTGTTGTTTCAGTTACCTATGGTTTGGCGATGCGAGTGATCAAGAAGCACAGAAAAAAAGGCTTCCTGGTGAGATGTGGATCCCTATTAATTGTGGTCCATGATATTAGTTCGCCATGCCACGATATCCTGGCGCAAGTAAACCACTATCCCATTTTGTGAGTGACTTGACGATAGACGGTAACTATTCGCAGAAGACCGAGTAATTCACGTAATCCCATCAAGGAATTAATTATCCATGTCAAATATATTTATTCCACTACAAGTTTACAAAGTAGGTAGTGGCTGACAATCAGTAGGAGGGGACTGTTAAAGCCACTGATATTTCCTTCGAGGCTTGCGGTGAACGGAGAGATATACAGTACACAGTGACTACCGAAAATTGCCGTCTTCATCAAGAAGTAGGGTGGGTAACGGCTTCAGCACCCCGAGACCCTATTCCAAGCACGGTGTAAACGTTTACCTACAACGCTCATTTTTTGCAGTATGGTCCTCCATCTAGTGAAGCACTATACTGCAAAAAATTCAGCGTTGTATGTTAACGTTTACCCCGTGCTTGGAATAGGGTCCCTGGGTGCTGAAGCCGTTCCCTACCCTATCACACGAAGGATGATTTGATCTTTAAGCCGAACCTGGCGTCGGGTATTCGTGACCAAAACAAAGTGCGAAGGATTACTAAGGCCACGAAAGCGCTGAAGAATATAACGACATTCATCTCTTCTCGGCCATGGTTAGGGTTCTGGCAAACTACTGAAAGGTCACTTGCCAGATCATCGAATTATGTTTGTAGAAGGCTCAACTTTGTAAGGATTTAAGGTAAATTTGTTTCATTGAATTACCGTTTGTTAGTTTTTTTTCACTGTCATACTAAATAACCTTTTTTTAATGCATTCGTTAAATTTAAACATCTGCAAAACTGTCTTACTATCCCAAAATACCAACGATCATGTTTTCAATTGGCACCTAGAGCTACCCCAAAATATGGTAGTACAATAACTTTATCTGTCAAAATATCAAAACCTTGTTATAAACGATTTTCAGAACGCTGTTGGAAGAATGTTATCGCTTCCCTAGCCCAAAAGAGTTCATACATACTGATTGATTCCGACAATAAAAGCATCACCATTAATCAGTGTCCAATAAAAATGTAAATACCATGGTCATTGGCTCCATCAAAATCATAAGTCCTCATCTCCCGGTTTGGCTGCGGAATGACGTTAACCGACGTGCGCTGCTACATGCTGATGGTGTGACAACCTCCGACTAATTGCTTGCATGAAATATGAGGTATACATGTTGTGGATGGTTTTTAAAATATTTTTTAAAACAATCATATCAATTAGACATGCTGGAAAAAAGTTTGTTTGATCCAATTTTAAATTGATGATTGGATTAAACAGCAGACCAATATTTGAGATCTCTTGGTAAAATAGAATGATAGACGGAGAACATCAACCAGCACATTATCAATATGTGGTTCCAAGTGAGACACGCACGTACTGAAATGAGAAATCTATGCAAAATATATTGGTAGGAGTTGTGGTCTAGGATGACGCCTGTTCTTTGTCATATGTTTACCATTCGCTCGAAGAAGGGTACACATATCGCTAAGAAAACTGATTTTGATAGGTTAAGTGATACATAGAAAAAAAAAGATGAATTTCAACAGACGCATAAAATTTATCATAGTTAAATTGCAAGTCAAAGCAAACGTAAACAATGACATTATTTGAAACCTTTCATGCAACAGACCTGATTTTGGAAACATCTGACTTAAGTTGACATGAAGTATATTATATCACATCAGTTATTTTTTCCACTATAGCAGCAGCACATCGATATTGTAGATATACTATTCTTTGTAATTTCAGGACATCCAAGGAACTCCTTAGTATTTTAAAATAATTTAAAATATATTTTGTTATTTCGGTGGTTATGATAATTTATATAAGGTTAGTAGTGCATGAGCGAGCCAGTCCACAATTGCAGCAGGATCACAATCTGTAGATATGTGAATACAATTAAAATTGGTATTATCATTTTATACTATAACATCCCTTCGCTATATTATCTATATTCTATGCCATTTTCACCGAAAAAAAAATGTAGGAAGCATTATGTACGACAAATTCTACTGAAAATAGCATTTCCCTTATTCACCAAAACTATATAATTTATAATCATTGCTTTCCTGTTTCCCATTATCACTTATAGATCCAGACCAATAAGAGTTATCGGACTTTTTTTGTCTGGTTTTACTTAATCTACGTTTTTGGCATTATTCATGCTTATATAAAATTTATTTCTCCTAATTGTTTGCTGTTTTCAGCTTTTCCAAGACTATTAGGATATTAAAACATATCTAATCTTTTTTTCAGTTAAAAACCAGTGGATAACAGAATATATATATATATATATATATATATATATATATATATATATATATATATATATATATATATATATATATATATATATATATACATATATATATATATATATATTATACCTACGCTGATTATGTTATTTGGCTATAACTGTGAAAACAAATTCTTAATAGATATTGATTTTATCGAAGCTGCAACAGCGGAAATCTTTCGATGACCAGCTAAGTTACGGATAAATATTCTACCATAGTTTACTGGCTTGCTCTTTTTTTTTTTATTATACATTATAACGTCAAATTTTTATTTTATGTTATGATATTAAATGATATGAAATTATTGCATTTAAATTCATTTGATACAAATTGCTTTAGTACCTGTGAGACTCACTACAAAAAGTTTTTGTGATTCGAGGAAACGGAACAGCACTTCGAAAATTTTGGTTTACTATTCTTCATATGCTATATAATTTCAGATCATCCATGGATATTCCAGGTATTGTAAAATATGTTTGAATCAATTTGTTTTCTCATAGCTACTATATTGTCTTAACTTCCAGGTTTACAGATGGAATTGTTACTATCATTATTCTTACAGTCACTTACTATATTATGTATCAATATAATATTCATCCACTATATTTTTGATCATTATAATCTTTATTCAGTATATATAATACATTACTACATGACATTTAATATATATTGGGAAGGGATGGAGCATCAGGATATCATTCAAGCTGAAATTGGACAATGGAGTGGTATGACAACCGGCGTCTAGGAGGGAATAAACAGTATCATTTTCTTATCCAACCGATTCGATTGTGATGTTGCGAGTTCTACTTCAACAGTTTCAGCGAGAGTGACGCGCCCTTCTTAACAAGCCATCCCGTAGAAAGCTTAATGAGTATTGCGAATTGGGTTATTCGATTTGTTGGATCATATTGTTGGAAGGAGAATCTTATGTTCCCGCGGGTTTCGCGTAAGGGTCTCTGCTTACGGGTCCGCCCCCCGTTTTTGGCCCTTCATACAGCGTTACTATGAATGCAACCCGGTAACTCAATTTGATCTTGCTATTAAGTGGAGCTGCATACATGACAAGGTCGTAGAAGGGATGGTGGCTACCTTACATACATACATCTGACTTAAGTTGACATGAAGTATCCTATGAACTTGTGCCAAATATATCATTCCATATATACAGTGTGAGTTGAAGTATATAGTCATAAAAATGAGAAGCTTGCAGGAATTTTAGTTTTCAATGTATTTCCTGT
The DNA here is from genome assembly GCA_034211315.2 of Aedes japonicus. NCBI lineage: Eukaryota > Metazoa > Arthropoda > Insecta > Diptera > Culicidae > Aedes > Aedes japonicus. The sequence goes on from JASCZW010013200.1 coordinate 14,395, forward strand.
TAAGTATATCTTTAACATTCGTCTTTATTTAGCTCAGTTCAAATATTTCTCCCTTTGCCTTAATTGCCAGCCACATGCGTTATTGGAAAGCGTCACAGCTAGCCCGCACGATATCTTGAGGCATGCCATTCCATGGGAAAACGTGACGATCCATACAAATAAATTTGAAGGTTCATACAAAAAACATAACAAGGGGAGGAGGGTGGGGGGGGGGGGTTATAAAAATTCAGTTTTTGCGTGACGTAATTAATGGACGTTCCCTAATGCGCGTATTCTTTACGAGAGAAAAGGTGCTGCAGTAAACCCGAAATACAAAGCCTTTGCATCCGATGAGAAAATTTGGTTTTCCACTGCATTTGAAGCTAAAATCAGAAGTCCAACTGAAAAGAATAGTGCATGGGCACAGTTCGTTGAAGCACATAAAAACCACACTTATCTCCTGAGCAAAACAGCAGCTTTTGCTCTAAGAGTATTTAAGATCGGATAAAACTTCAATCAAATCAATGAGGCTGACAATGCATCAGTTGAAGAATTTTAAGCTGCTAGGAGGTTGCCAATAGCCATGGAAGCTGAAGAGGTAAGAGTTTTGAATTGATTAATCATAATTATAATCCTTTTTGTCGTATAAAAAATTTATTGTAGTACATGACCACGATCAGGCATGCACTCTTCTGTTTGTCAAGATGGCCTTGACCTACGCCGCATTGGAGATGTGAGTTCGAGATGTGAATTCGAGTACTACTATATCCAAGCCCTTCGCTCAATTTTCAATACTTCTATTGAATTTTTACAACGTGCCGTACACTGACGGAACTATCAACACTTTACCTTCTTACATTACAGTCCACTATTGAGGCCTCATGATGATGACCGAACGTTTCCTTTTGCATCATAGCAAAAAAACTTGAATACGTTTTTGAAACAACACACTCAAATAGTTACTCAAAAAAAAACAATACAAAACATAATTTACATAAAAAATCTCTCAATCACTCACCACAATGTCAGAAATACAACCCCGACTAACATATGACAACTACACTAAACAATTAGGACCAAAAAAAAAATCCAAAGACATACTTACATAATTCACATAAACAACACGCTACACGACACAACAACAATTGACTACTTTTCGATCAAGTTGAAATTTTTAGATTTTTAGATAAGGAGCCGTCACGGTCCTGAGGTCGCTTCTGCTGAAGAGGTTCTCCAGCTAGTTCTCCCAGGCAAGTACGCATTTTTAAACACTTTTGATTGTTATTTTTTGTATTCTCCCCAGTTCTCTGCCTGGTCAGCTTTCGTGTTCTAGCGCCACTGTGGACCCTATCGCACCACTAAGTAATTGTTGGGAGAATGTATCTTTTTTTTTTTCTTGGAATGCTTCACCTACTGACAACCAGATGTTAGATTCGGAGCCTGTAACTATTTAATATTTACCAGAACGCGCTGCCTGTTGCCTCATGGGAGACTTCCAACCACACGACCCAGTCGCGCCAGCTGTTTCTTGCCAGCAACTTAGTCCTGCTTCCTACCATCAGAGTCGTTCTGGTCCAGTGGTCGAGTCCGGTGATGGGATCTCCCAACCCTTATTTACAGGCAAGTTCATATCTTCATGCAACATTTCTGTCCCTGATCAGCTTCCGCGTTGCAGTACCACCTCAGAATCCCCCGCTCCCCTGCTTTAGGCGGTTCTACTGTTCACCCGACTCAACGCAGAGGCAGCTTTTCCTCCGACATCTCACCGCAAATTCGCATCTACTATCAAACTGTTCGTGGACTTCGAACAAAGATCGACGATTTCTATCTGGCAGTGCATGATGTGGAGTATGATGTGGTAGTACTAACAGACACGTGGCTCGACGATTGTATTCTATCGACTCAACTGTTTGGAAATTCATTCACAGTTTTTCGGGCAGATCGTAATCCACTGAATAGTAGAAAGCGTCGCGGTGGAGGTGTTTTGATAGCAGTATCCTCTAGATTATGCTGTTATGTAAACCCAGCCCCAATTAGCGTGACATTGGAATAGTTATGGGTAGTATTGGAGTAGTATATCTTCCTTCTGACCGTAGAGATGATCTTACTCTAATAACACTTCATAGTGAATCTATAAGTTCTGTTTTGGCAAGCTTGAAACCGTGTGATATGGCGCTTCAGTATGGAGACTATAATCATCCCAACATGTGTTGGACTGCTTCAGTGATCACTCTTGAACATGCCGATTTCTTCCTCGAATGTATATGCAGCTCTCCGTGAAACACCATCCGACAGGTTTGGAATTTTCCAAATCAAAGAGGAGCACGTCGAAAATGCGATACGTAAACTTAAAAACTCTGTGACGTACGGTTCGGATGGTATCCCTGTATGCATGCTGAAGAAATGTTCGAGCGTTTAAGGGCTTCCATTAGTCAAGTTATTCAACATTTCATTGCAACAAATGATATTCCCAACCACGTGGAAGATTTTGGACATGACACCGTTCACAAAAAGGGCGACAATTGTAACATTGCTAATTACCGTGGAATAACATCGTTGAGTGCTTTCTCAAAACCCTTTGAGAAGAACTATATATCTACTGCCCAGCATGAATTCTACCCGAAGAGATCCGTGACGACAAATCTCTTGCAATTCACCTCTTTGTGCATTTGATCGATGGACGCTGACATGCAAGTATATAGCTATATACATTGATTTCAAAGCTGCATTCGACCGAGTGAACCACGATCTTCTGCTTCGAAAACTCGAAAAACTTGGAGTATCTAGAGCTTTTGTAGGTTGGTTCAAATCATACTTGTCCGGGCGGTCTGTGAGAGGTAGGATAGGCTCATCGTTTTCAGCTGTGTTTACTACATCACCTGGTGTTCCACAAGGGAGTAACCTGGGCCCCTGCTGTTTTCACTGTTTATTAATGATGCTGCGTGCATTTTATCATCTGGAACTCGTGTTTTCTACACCGATGATTTGAAGAGGTTTCAAGGTTATCACGTGTATCGAGGACTGTGCCTAGCTGCAGAAACTGTTGGATTTATTTGCGGATTGGAGTAAAAGGAACCTCCTGGAGCTGTGTGTAACGAAGTGCAACACTATATCTGCTTAACACTATTTCGTTTACTAAAAAACGTCAGCCGATCATTTTTCACTACTGTCTTAACGGGAACGCGGAAGATGATTTGTTGATCACTGGACGTTAAACGACAATTGAAAAAACGACTGGCTTCCTTTTTTTTTTTAGCATCTTAACCTGTTTTTGTAACTTGTAATCTATGTATATTGTAGTTATTTTGCTCTTTATTCATTGTTGTGTTCATGTCAATGTTTGATTTGTATTTTATGTTATATATATTTAATAATATGACAGCGTTTTTATGTCAATTGGAGCCTCTCCTATGTGAAATTATCTTTTCCCTGTCCACCTTCATTAAGACAAAAGTGTCACATGGAGATTAAAAATAAAAAAATAAAAAAATAAAAAAATAATTCAATAACAAAAACGATGAACTGTTTTCTTATAAAAAACGAAAAAAAAAATATCACACACATTGAGGTACAAACAAATCCACTAAACATACAAGACCTACTATGATGTTCCCTTCAAGTCGAGTTGTTGAAGTTGTTGTTGTTAAGCATGGTCACAGTTTTGTCGGGTATTTCGCTGGCCACATCATAAGACCCCTCAGAACATAGGCAAGCTAATCTAGTAATCTGCCGACTACTCTCGCTTGGCCATCATTAAAGTCTTGTTCCTTTATTTTTCCGACGTCAACCTAGCAAAACCCTCCAAGAGTAAATTGCGGTGTGAGCAACAAGAAACAGTTGTTGAGTTGTTGAATAAGTCTGAAAGTTGCAGACAAAATAGGCCTATCTGTCAAAACATTAACGTTTTCTAGTGGAATTTAAAAAAATGCTCGCTTTAACTAGTGATAGATTGACAAAGCGTTTAAGTTTTCCAATTTTTTTTTGAAAGTGATCAGTTCTCAATATCGAGCGACAGCTCAAAATCTAATTGAGCATGATTAGTAAGCGACTCAAGATTTCTTGAGCATTTACAGCTTTATTCATTCATTTGGTTTCATCATATAACTGTGAGGTTTAGGTGAATAACTCCAGTGAAGTCTCAAAATCGTCAACATGCATACTTCCACGTAAAAAAAAAGAATCACCCTCTTTTTTATGCACGCTTCTATCCGGTTTGCCACCAAAACAAAGTGGTTTTATCACTGCGAGGGCCACATAGAAGATTTGGTTTCTTACCGTTGTTTTTCTTTTTTTTTTTAGTCAGGCCGTTTTTCATCTATCCGGTTTAACCTTTGTCAGTGTGACATAAGCCCGAAAAGATCGATATAAATAGTCTGTTCTTGGGAAAACGTCGTTTAGATAGGCTGGACTCAACGATCCGAAAAGTGTATTCGTGCATATCCGAGTGCGGTTAAGAAGAATTTATTTGTTTGTTGTGGGAAAGATGAAGCAAGTGAGTTTTTATGTCAGTGTTATTTACGGCTGGTTAACGAATTGAGACCTTATTGTTGCAGATCCTCGGTGTGCTGATTGTGAGTTTGGCTTGCGCCGTACTTGCCGATAAGGATGCAACCGTGCTACGCCATGATGCCGAAGTGAACGTGGATGGGAGCTATCAGTTCGCTTACGAGACTTCCAACGGAATTCTACACGAAGAACAGGGGCACCGAAGACCGTCGGCGAAGTCCAGGCAACGGTAATGCAGTGATTTATGTTAATTGTATATCGATGTTTTGACGCAGTTGCCGTTTCCACAGGTCGCTCAAGGACGCTTTGCCTACACCGATCTTGAAGGGAATAAATTTGAAGTGCAGTATGTTGCCGACGAGAACGGATTCCAACCACAGGGTGACCATCTCCCAACACCACCGCCAATTCCGGAGTTGATCGAAAGAGCCCTTCGACTGTTGGCCGCCAAATCGCAGAAGAAATAAATGGCCCCATCTTGGATTGTGTGTATCAAACTAGCCTAACCAAATTTGTGTTCAAAACACCTAGCCGATAAGCAAATCAATAAAGCACTTTTACTTTCGTAAGCGAGAGTGCGTTCTTCTGGATGCTTGGGATGCTTTTATGCTCATAAGTAGGGCATGCTCCACTCGACTGGGCACTTTTATTTTCTTTCGTACCAAGTCACACTGTTGTGCGGCGCATGGTCTCAAACGATGCTGCGACTGTGAACTTGACTTTGAACCCACTGGACCGGTTTTTGAATCTTGCGTCCCTTTGTTTTGTGGCGTGTTTCGTCTTCAGCGATCAGCATAGGAGATGAGGCGAACCATGCTTAAGACGATGGGAGGTTGCGTAACTGTTTTATGGAAAACCGTGGGAGTTGTCTCGGGTGAATCGTACCGAAACCGAAGGGTTAACGGTTGTAATGCTGTTGGGAGACATGTGTCGCGGCATGTTTGCGGTATGAGTTGAGAGGGCACTTGAGCTTCGGATCTGTGCCATAAAAGTTTTATGAATATTAATATTCAAACAATTGGCAATGGCTGATTTGAATATACGTCTAACTCCAATTCCGATGTTAAACTCTTGAATGGTTTTATTTGTTGCGTTCAGAATCATTGGAGCTTACCGACAATGACCGATTTCTTTAATAAATTTCTTCACAAACGCGTTTCCTTGAAAGAGAAAATGAAGAAAATTTCTAAAGAGAATAAATCATGTCCATTTCAATAAATAACTAACAATCAGAGCTGAACAGATGCGTCAAGTTTTTTTTCATCTAGTTTATTTATTTGGGAGGCCCAATCACGTTAGATTAACGGAGCCAATATTTTTGTCTATGTTGAGGACATTGAGCCCTGCGATCAGATTTGACCTATTGTGATGTATATGATATCATATTATAGTAAACTAGTATGTTAGGGGTCATTATCATTGATTGACATATTCCCAACTTGAAATGATACTTCGTATGAGGTGAATCATTGTGTTGGGAGGGTAGGTCCAGACTTCATGTGGTTCTTAAATACCTTTGTCCATATACCTACGCCTTGAATTAAATAATAGGGCACAGTGACACAAAGAATGTTCCGAACTTCCGCTCTCTAGATTACAAAAACGACATTTTTCATCATGAAGAGTTCCGATACGTTTTAAGTAGTACCAAGCAGCACACTATGATCAGAATTAGTTGCAGCAACTTGATTTTGACTAAGCAAGTCACATGTATGTTTTCTCAACAGAATGGCAACATGTGTGCTACTAGGGTACTTACTTGGACAATATCCTGTGACAAACCCCGAGTAAGTATTATTCAAAAATTCTTTTTAGAGAGATTTAGTAGCTTTTGTGTAATTAAAGCAGGTGCTTTCATTAAATATTTCGATTTTCGAGCACGTCAACGTTCATTCGGGACCTATACATTGTTCAGATGACCCGACATTTGCTAGTCGATCAGTTTTTTGTCCTTCAATCCTACAATGACCCAATGAATCCAATAAAGATTAACCTTTTGTGACAGGACAATTGCTCTAGTAGTTGATAACTCTCATACCCTACTTGTGTGGTGTAAGTCATTGATTTTAAACTGCCTAAGATATTAGGGTCAATTCTGAAAGATGGCGCAACTTCAATGTATGCTTTCTTATTTTGTTTTTTTAATTAGGCCTTGTTAACAGAAATGCATATGCTATAAAATATTCCAGTCTCATAGTAGAAAATTGGTGGCTTGAGCAAAGTTTCCCAATGCGTAACGCATCGTCTATTGAAATCATCATATTAGTTCCAAATCGTGCTGCAGAGTTGGCGCTGCAGTCTATCTTTGCCAAATGAGGCTCTAAAGAGTTACTGTCTTTATCAAAGTTGTTGAGAATGTTAATTTAAGACATTTGAAATAATCACATTAGCTCTGATCGTACCGCAGAGATGGCATTGCAGCCTATCTTTGCAAATCCGTCATATTTGTGGCAAGATCTGGAACTAATATGGCATTCTCACAAGATGACAAATGACATACTGAAAAACTTTACCGAGAACGACAACTCTTTAGAGCTTTATTTGGCAAAGATAGACAGCAGCGCTATCTCTCCGGCCATATCTGGAACTGATATGATAATGTCAGAAGACGACAAATGACATACTGAGAAACTTTGTTCAAGACAAGACAAGACAAGAGAAACTTTACCTCGCTATCGCTTCATTTGGCAAAAAAATGTCTGCAGCGCCATCCCAAGTAACAATTTATGTTTTATTCTAGCCGAATAGCACTCCTCCGGCTTTGTTGATAAAACTACATTCAAAACAGTTTTGTTCACCAACACCTCCTCTATGCTTCTTTAAAGCCGAAATGTGTACAAAGTAGTCCACGGTTAGGAAAACAAATTAATAAAACTTTTATAATACCATACATGTTTTTGAAAATGTTCTAGTGAAAGATGTTATGACCACTTGAGAACCTTCATAAAACCTATGGCTGCTATCAGAACAGCATAGGGCAAAATGGCCACAGCTGTCAAACTTCACGATGATATTGTGGTTGGTTTTTGTTGTTCTGCTCTGTTCGATTCTCTGCTCTTCTGATTAATTCAACAGTGAATAATATCTATAAAAACAGTTCTAGTATTGCGGGAAACTTTGGTTTGATAGCAAAATATCTAAAACAAATTGAGTATCAAATATATAAAGCGTATTATGTTCCAAATCATAACCGCATTTAGATTTATTGTGAATATTGGAACGACAAGAGCCGGAAACTAAATGCGAGCCTACGAGATTAATAACAAAGTTAAAAACAACATATATCCTAAAATATGAATCATGAATTTCATGAAAATTAGATGGAAATCAATCTGGTTAACTAAAAAAAATGCCTGAAATAGGTCTTCGATCTGCAGCTCATTTGCATAACATTTAATATTTGCGTTGTATACATTTTTCCAAATTTCAATTATTTCTATATTTCAATATGGCGTTTGGTAAAAATCCAAAAAAGCCATTTTATCTTCGCAATGGCTACTATAAAACTATTTGGTCATTTGGTGACTTCCTTCAATGCCAATTTGCCGTTTGTTGCATTGACTGGAGGCAAAACGGTTCTGAAATGCTTTTTCAACTGACCATAATAAGATTATATGAATGAGTCCTGAAACGGCATTTCAATACAGCATTTTACGAGTTCCTTAAAGTCAAAATAAAACCTCTGATAGGAGTAGAAGGAATTTTAGAAGACAAGGTTTCAAGATCGTTGTAAAGAAGCTGTGTAGTCTCATGAACCTGACTAAAATATAAAACCTTTTGGCACCTCTTGGTATCATAATAAAGCCAAATTGATGTTCAGTGGCGTTCATAAAACCTTTGATAAAACTTACTAGAACCTGGATGGTTTTGGCAATGTTACTTGGGGTCTCTAGTGGCATAATCTGGAACCAATACGATTATGTCAAAAGGCAACAAATGACGTACTGAGAAACTTTGTGGAAGACGGCAACTCTCTATCGTTTCATTTGGATGTGCCATCTCTGCGGGAAGTTCTGGAACTAATATGATAATATGAAAAGACTACAAATAACATACTGAGAAACTTTGCTCAAGACGGTAACTCCCCACAACTTTTTTTTTGTTGGGGCGTAGAACCACTGCGTCCACTGTGTTGATCTTTTGTGGTAGCCTCTTTCTACAACTAGTCTGGAATGATTTGTATGCAATTCTGTTCACACTTCATCTTTCTCTCTTAGCGTTTCAAGCTAATTGCTTGCTCTCAACTCAGTGTTCTCAGTGCACTTTCACAGTTATTATTAAGAACTGTCAATGCCAGGCACCATTTTCGCGTTAGTGTGATTGTGCGGAAAGTACATTCATACTCCATGCTCTCAGAGTCAAGAAATTTTACCTAGCCAAACATTCTTAGACCAAACCGGGAATCGAACCAAGTAATCTCCAGCATGGTATTTCTTCGTAACCGCACCTTCCACAGACTGAGCTAAAGGACGACCCATTCTGATCACAAATCGTTATTAAAACCTCCTTGCCTTTGTACCAAATTCCCGGTGGCCAATGTTACTGGACCAAGGTTTCACCACCAAAGCATTTGTGTGACCATAAAATTTCAATTGGGGTATAAATATAATATAAACATATATATTGTGTCTACAGTATGTCCCATAAAAAAATGCGCAGGTTTTCAATACTTAGTTTTGGGTAGCTTTAAATATTATTTTAACTGTTTTAATGCGTATGTGTAATCATCTGACTGTATACTCTGAGACGACGTAAACAAAACAGTAGTTCGCGAGTAACAAAGTTGAGAAAAATGTACGCAAAGGAGGTTGTGACTAGATTGCTGCCGCCCAAAAGCCCGTAAAAAGCCCGTAAAACAAATTGCAACGATTGTGGGATGCCACCTGGCTACCGTTTACCGTATCCAACGTTCACTTCTTGATGGACCACGTCCACGGAAGCCGGGAAGTGGCCGTCCACGGTGCGCTCGCACACCGAAGGTCATCAGATCAGTGAGAGACAAAGTGAGGCGAAATCAGATCGATCCGGAAATTGGCTAAGGAAGCCGATATTTCAAAAACTACCATGCAACGGTTGGTCGAAGATGACTTGAAATGTTCGTCCAGAGCAAGAGTAAAGCGCCACCTTGTAACGGACCGAATCAAACAACTACGGCTGGTGCACTCGAAACGTGTGATGTCAGTTTTAAAAAAGAAGCATACCATCATCGTAGTCTCCGATGAGAAAAATGTTCACCATCGATCCCGTATCTAACACACGTACAGATTGGTTTATTTCGCCGAAGAAGATTGAGGATGTTCCAGAGAACGTGAAATTCAAGTTTACAATAAAACATCCGGCCGGAGTCATGGTTTTCGTGACAGTTGCTTCCAATGGCTTGAAAATGCCACCAGTATTTATCAAAGCTGGATTATAATTAAATACCGAGGCTTACATGATCATTTTGAAGGACCACGTTCTGCCATGGATGAAAGCCAACGTTGGAGCATGCCAACACGTCATTTTCCCACAGAACAGAGCACCGTGTCATACCTCAAAAAGGACTCAGGCGTGGCTGAAATAAAAGATGGAATTTTGGCCAAAGGACATTTGGTTTAATCTTTTGGATTACTCAACATGGGCATATGTTTCGGCTAAGGTCTGTGAACGTTCTCACACCAGTGTTCGCGTCCTGAAAGCTTCCATTACAAAGGCATAGCACTCTATGACTGACTCATACATTGAGAATGTATGCTCTCGATTCCGTCCCCGTTTGGAGAAGGTGATCGAGAAAAATGGTGGACATAATGAGTAATGTAATCGTGAAAGGCTTAATAAACGCTCTCCCTAAATAAAATTATTATTAGACTGATTTTTTTTACGACGGTAATGTCACCGCGTAAAAAACCACGTTATTTAAAAAAACGCCATAAAAACCGCGTTATTTAAAAAAAACGACGTAAAAATAACCGCGTTTTTTAAAACACGACGTAAAAAAAGTTAAGGAATTAAAAATTATATTTCATATTCGTATTGAAAGAATATTGTCATTAAAATGTATTGGTGGTGGAAAACATGGTTCCAGTAACATTGGCCACCGGGAATCTGCTACAAATGGATAGAGGTTGTTAATTGTGAGCAAAACAGTCCAGAGTCGAGTTAAGTACGAGACACTGAAGAAGTTGCACTGTAGACGAAATGCGTATCTGTCGAAGATCAAAGGTAGTTGAATTAAATGAAGATACTAATTTTCTTCAATTTCAGTTAGTCAGAGTAGTATCGAGAGTTTTCGTCTTTAGAAAAATTTCTCAGTGTGTCATTCGTCGTTTTTTGACATTATCATATTAGTTCCACATCATGCCGCAGAGATGGCACTGCAGTCTATCTTTTCTAAACTAAGCGCTAAAGATTTGCCGTCCTCGGCTAAGTTTCTCAGTATGTCATTCGTTGTCTTTTGATTTTATCATATCTGTTCCAAATCATGCCGCAGAGATGGCGCTGCAAGTTATCTTTTCCAAATGAGGCGCTAGAGAAATGCAGTCTTACGGTTCCATATTCCTTTAATTTTTACGTCGTTTTTTGAAATAACGCGGTTTTTAACGTGGACCGCGTAGAAAAACCGCGTAAAAAAACTTCAGTGTATTATATTTTAAATTTATTTATTAGGGTAACTTTTAGCCTCCTGAGACTCGTTGCTCGTCACCTATGATTTTTTTTATGATTTTCTATGAAAAAAAAACTTATTTGAAACTGAGATTTGGATTTTTGCATTTTTTATGGGACATACTGGAGGTTAAAATTTCCTAATTCTAGAAAGGGATAAAATCCGGGTCAATATCTGATCAAGGTTACCACATTTAATATTTTCTTTTCAAGCCTAATGATGTGCATTCCAGAACGGCATATACAATGTTTGCTTGGAATACTTTAGGCCATTCATCAAATTTGTTCAGTGGAAACTTACTAGTTTTGCTCCTACTTAAGCATCTGAACCATTCGTATACAATATTACTGAGGCTGGACAAATATCTGGTTCTTAAATTTCCCAACCACTACGATTTGTATTGATTACTGCCAGTGTATGTTTAAACGCATTTTTTGGGCTTATAATTTTCATAATTAATTACCCATGAATTTATCTGAAACTCTATGTATTATGCTAAGGAGCTTTTTGGTTCGTCTTAGCCTTGTATTCGGATAGATAGTATCGGTGTAAACGGCTTCCACTAATCCAGGAACATCCTTTACCCTTCGGCAAGGTATAAAACTGTAGTATTCATCAAATGGTACACTTCTCCCAACGTTTCGCTAAGTCAGTTGGCGGAGATGGAAAGTGAGAGCATCAGAGCAATTCGTAACGCGTAATGCGATAGAAGTCCTCCTTTCAGGTCATGAAAAAATCTGGAAGTAAATCGGGCCCTGAGAACCAAAATCTGGACCGGAAAATCACGTAATCTTTCGCCCGTAAAAAAGGTACATCCTT
>JASCZW010013201.1:0-26363 GCA_034211315.2 Aedes japonicus
ACCACGTTTGGCTGTGGACGACTCGCATCAGCAATGGTAACATACCCGAAACTTGAAAATTAGACGAGTAAAACTAATACTTTTACCAACCTACATTGCAAAGTTAATGAAATCGTACCTTAGTACGATTGATCAGCGCAGTTACTCTGCATTTGCAGTTTCCGAATAAAATAATAATTTCAATAGCAGCACACAGCAGTTGTTTTGGATTTTGAACTCTTTGGATAACTTTTGGCCACGAGAAGCCAATTGCAGAGAGATGTTCAATTTATTAATATAAAAAGTTGTTAAAATGAACGATGACGATTTAGCAGTTAACGAAGGTGGAAAGAAAAACCAACGAACACATTGTTTGTAAAGTTGTGTCCGGAATTCGTCTCATAGCAGAGCTCCTATAGATTTTTTTAGATGATCTGACGAAGTCCACCAACATTTGCAGTAAAGCTTACTGGTACGTGAATTCATGCAAAAACTAAGATAAATTGCAGAAACCCCCCACATCTCTCTCTCTCTCTCTCTCTCTCTCTCTCTCTCTCTCTCTCTCTCTCTCTCTACTATTCTCGTTATCTTTACTATTCTCGTTCTATTTACTATTCTCGTTCTCTTTACTATTCTCGTTCTCTTTACTATTCTCGTTCTCTTTACTATTATCGGTTTCTTTACTATTCTCGTTCTCTTTACTATTATCGGTTTCTTTACTATTCTCGTTCTCCACTATTCTCGTTCTCCACTATTCTCGTTCTCCACTATTCTCGTTCTTCACTATTCTCGTTCTCCACTATTCTTGTTATCTTTACAATTCTTGTTCTCTTTACTATTATCGTTCTCTTTACTATTATCGTTCTCCTTACTATTATCGTTCTCTTTACTATTATCGTTCTCTTTACTATTATCGTTCTCTTTACTATTCTCGTTCTCTTTACTATTCTCGACCTCTCTACCATTTCCGCTCTCTAATAATTTCGCTCTGTCTCTACTATTCTCGCACTCTCTACTTTACACTGATAGGCAAAATAAAGTGCCCACCTCTTCGTTTTTTCAATTTCTCTCATTTACTTGGTTCAAATTACAGTAAACACAGTGTAGTTTTTTTTCTTATTTTATTTTTTATATTCTTTTAAAGTTTCACTTATGGAATACTGAAAAAAAAGGAGTTTTACTTAAAGAAAAAAAAACAAATTTTGGTGAAAAAAAAACAGTGACAAAATAAAGTGCCCACTTCAAAAATCGATATGTTTTCGATAAGTTTCCATTGGAAGACCCCTCGATTGTTTATGTTTTGATATTTTGACATATTTTGAAGCAAACGGCTCAACCTAATGCATTTGTATACGGATCGCATTTGATTCAATTGAAAAAATGGAGAACGCAGTGCTTTCGAAAGCAATTCCCTCGTGTATCCGAAAATTGGTCGTTCGTGATGTGCAAAACGGTGAATCGCACCGGGCTGTCGCTAAGAAGTACAGTATCAGTAACCCTAGTAGCACACATGTTGCCATTTAGTTGAGAAAACATAAATATGACTTGCTAAGTCATAATCAAGTTACAACAACTAATTATGATCGTAGTGTGCTACTTGGGAAGGCAGCGGTTGGCAAAATTCTTCTGAAGCTTAAAACGTTTGGATCAGTGGTGGATCGCCCTGGCAGAGGCAGGAAGCGGAAAACGGATGCGAGAACGGACACCAAGATCATGCGTCAAGTCAAGAAGAACCCGAAAGTAACTGTCCGCGAGATCCAGGAAACCCTTCAGTTATCAGTTTCCGGTCGAACTGTTCGTCACCGTCTCGTAGCACAGGGGTTGAATAGCAAACTTGCACGGAAGCGCCCATTTATCAGCAAGGCAAACAAAGCCAAACGGCTTAAGTTTGCCAAGGAGCATGCTGATAAGCCCCTAGAGTTCTGGAAAACGGTTCTCTGGACGGACGAATCAAAATTCGAAAGCGGCGGGATCGTGTTTGGTGCAGATCGGGAGAGGAGCTTCAGGAGCGCCACATCCAAGGCACGATGAAGCATGGAGGAGGAAATGTGATGGTCTGGGACTTGAAGAGAAGTTCGTATTCCAGCAGGACATCGACCCGAAGCATACTGCCAAGAAGACCAAGTCTGTAAAGTTGCATCAAATTCTCAACAGCTGAACGTTCGGTAATCTTTAAATTACGTAAAATCGGATTACCGGACGTTCAGCTGTTGAGAATTCGGTAAAACTTAACAGATTTCTGTAAAATAATCTGAGTGTGTAATATGTTCTCTCTTTTTGTCTACAGTTTTTTCTCTATAATATTCTCTCTCTCTCTCTCGCTCTCTCTTTCTCACCACTATTTTTTCACTCTCTACTATTCTTTCCTTCTCCGCTATTCTTTCCCTCTCCGCAATTCTATCACTTAGTGTCTACCATTTTTTTCTCTTGCTGTCAACTATTGTGTATCTTTTAATCTACTGTTCTTTCTCTTGCTGTCTACTATTGCTTCTTATTTTATCTACTATTGTTTCTCTCTCTCTGCCAATAACTATTTCTACTTTTATCTGCTATTGTTTCTCTTTCTACCTAATGTTGTCTCCCTTTCTGTCTTCTATTATTTCTATTTTTTTCTGTTCAGTCTCTCTCTCTACTTTTGTTTCTCTTTGTCTTATGTTGTTTCTTATTGTCTTATATTATTTCCATTTGTCTTGTATTGTTTCTTTTTGTCTTGTATTGTTTCTCTTTGTCTTATATTGTTTCTCTTTGTCTTGTATTGTTTCTCTTTGTTTCATAATGTTTCTCTTTATCTCATAATGTTTCTCTTTGTCTCATAATGTTTCTCTTTGTCTCATAATGTTTCTCTTTGTCTTTCATTATTTCTCCTCGTTGTCTTATATTGTTTCTCTTTGTCTTGTATTGTTTCTCTTTGTCTCATAATGTTTCTCTTTGTCTCATAATGTTTTTCTTTGTCTCATAATGATTCTTTTTGCCTTATATTATTTCTCTTTGCCTTATATTATTTCTCCTCGTTGTCTTATATTGTTTATCTTTGTCTCATATAGTTTCCCTTTGTCTTATATTGTTTCTTTTTGTCTTACATATCAAGCGTGCAAACGGAATCTACCCAGCTTTTGGCCTCTTCGTATAAACGGAAGTGCTGTTCAGCCAGGCCATGCGTCATCGATCGGAAAAGGTGGTGGTCGGAAGGAGCAATGTCTGTAGAATACGGCGGGTGTGGAAGGATGTCTCATTGTAGTGTTTTTGGGAAGGTTTTATCGACCTGAGCAACATGTGGCCGAGCTTTGTCATGCAGCAAAATGATTTTGTCGTGTCTTTGCTGGTATTATGGCCATTTATCTTTCAATGCTTGGCTCACAAGCATCAGTTGTGTTCGGTAGCGAGCTCCTGTGATTGTCTCACCTGGTTCCAACAGTTCATAATATATCACACCGAGTTGGTCCTACCAAATACACAGCATAAGCTTCGAACCATGAAGGTTTGGCTTGGCTGTGGATGTTGAAGGATGCCGGGGTGACCCCAAGATTTTTTTTTTTCGCTTCGGGTTATCGTAATGGATCCACTTTTCATCTCCAGTAACAATACGATGCGTGAAAAAACGCCTGTCGACATTTTTCGGCTTCAAGTCGTATGAAACCTCATTTTCATTACTTTTGGATTATTCACAAGGCTTCCAAACGATGTGTAATTGCGTATCGAATCACACCCACTGAATCTGCATGTTCGTTTTGCGTATGACATGATTCTTCTTGCAGTAATGCCTCCAAATCTTCAAACTTTTTCACCGGCCTGGGACGATCCTGTTCTTCTACGCAGCCTCACTATAAGTTTCAGCAATTATACGATGCGCTTCAGCTAAAGATTTTTTTCGAATGGAAAGCAAAAAGCAAAACTGACGCTTATTTGGCTCAAACTTCGACATTTTTGCGCGCACTTAAACATATGATGCCGATAAAAAATAAACAAAGACAATGAATCGGAGTTGTCGACAGATGCCTAGTCTAACAATGAGGCGTTTTTGATTCCACATTGTTCTCGAACATTTTCTGGTGGCGCTATCTAATTGAAAACGGCGGCTGCCTATTTGCACTACTGATAGTTTCTCTTTCTGTCTACTTTTTTTTCTTGTTAACTATTTTTTCGCTTTCTGTCTTCTATTATTTACCTGTCTGTTTACTATTATATACTTGATTTTCTTCTCTATGCTTTATCGAATTCTCTGCACTGTTCATTACCGGTTTCTCAGCACTATTATTTATCTTTTTCTCTTCAATATTCATTATATGATTTTGTTTACTAAGCTTTAACTGATTCTCTTCACTGTTATTAATTTGATTCTTTTCAGTATTATTTATCTGATTCTTTTCACTGTTTTTATTTAATATTATTCACTATTACTCATTTGTTTCTCTGCAAAATTCATTATCTGATTCTCTTCAATATTCTTCATATGATCCTTTTCATTATTATTTATCTGATCCTCTACACTATTCGCTATCTTATTCTCTTCACTATTTTTTATCTGATTCTCTACACTAATCTTTATCTGATTCTCTCCACTATACTTTAACTAATTCTCTTCATTACTATTTACCTCTTCACTATGCTTCATCTGATTCTCTGCACTATACTTTAACTGATTCATTTCCCTATTCTTTATCTGATTCTCTTCACAATTATTTAACTGCTTTTCTTCACTATACTTTAACTGCTTTTCTTTACTATACTTTAACTGCTTTTTTTACTGTGCATTGTCTCAATTCTCTTCACTATACTTTAACTGATTATCTTCTCTAATCTGTATCTGATTCGCAACATTCGAACAAAGTGTGCAGTAAGTAAATAAAAGTTTATACACCGCATATAATCGCGTTTTTACACTTTTTTATTTGCGTTTTATCGTTCTTTTGTAACTATCTATAATTTGCGAAACGTTTTAGGCTAATAATTTCCATGTTTGTCGCATACCAGGTTAAACTTAATATTATTGTGTAGAGCATCGGAAAAACTAACCAAAAGTAACCAAAACTAACATTATTTAAATTTAGCGTGTGCATATGTCCAACTACCTGGCATTTTATCAATTATAAACAATACGAATTACCGTTCCAATACCAGTTATAGTGATTAAACACTTTGAATAATTTGCAGTTCGCGTTAAAAATGTTCGTGCAGTTCACGTCAAAAATGGAGTATGTATCCCTTGATATACAGTAAAACCAGTTCATTGAGATGTAAGCCCTTTTTTCTGTGAAGTTCTCGAATTTTCTGTGGTACACCCACCATCAGATTCCGTACAGTATACTCTGATACGCTAGTCGGGGCGGTTCTCCATGTTTTCTTAAAATCGTCGATCCCTTTTGCTTTCTTCTTAGTTTCAAAGAGTTTCCGCTTAACCAGTGCCCAGTATTTTTCTATTGGGCGAAGTTCTGGACAGTTAAGCAGATTGGCTATTTTGGTACGTCTTTGACCTAATTCCAGGACATATTTAGCATAGTGACAAGAGGCCAAATCAGGCCAAAACAGAGCTGGATGGTCGCTTCTCATACACGATAGCACACGGAAAAAAAAATCCATACACGGATCCGTGAACTGCAGTCATGAATTCGAGAACAAGCAAAAATACACCGTGAACTGAATCACGTGATCGAGAACTAGTTCACGTTTTTGGGTAAAAATCATGAAAACGTGAACTAGTTCACGGTCCGTTTTCATTTTCGTGAACGCTTTTGTTTCTGTGCAACCGCTTTTAGAGATACCAACTTTGCAAGCCGCATTTCGCACAGAAAGTTTGGGATTTTTCTTAACAATGGTTACCACCTTCGTGTCCATTTGGCAGGAGCATATTTTCCGGTTGATTCCATTTCCAGTCTTCCGACTCACAGTCCAGCGCTGGTCAAACAATTTGCAAACTCTAAACACGGTACTTTTTGGTAGTTTTGGTTTCTTGGCAACATTGGGCACCGACAACGTCGGACTTTGCTGCGCACTTCCACTCGATTCCACGCCATTTTATCGTTTGCAACAAGAATGTGAACATGTTGTATCACGAAAAGACTTTTCAGCTGTCATATAATTGAAACGTTTCAGCGATCAGTGAAAGAATTCAAAAACTATACTGAAAGAAAAGTGTATCTTACCGTTGACGAGAAATTAACGAATTTCTAATAAAATTACGCCCTTTTCAAATATGTTTTACTTAATTTAAAAAAATAACATATCTCTAGTTTTCAGACATGATAGGCAATAATAAAAATGTTTTCAAATGCAGTTAAGAAATATTTTTTTGGTTTGCTCCAACTAGAAAAACCAACATTAGAAAAAGGCCTATTTTGTTTACAAAAACCATAATAACTTTTGTTTGACATACGATAGAGACAATTTCAGCACACCAAAAGTTGTTACTTTTATTGTTCTAGAATGGGAAGACAACTATGCTGAAAAATTTGAAATAAAAAAGTTACAGCAAAATAACTGATTTTGATAGGGACACCCTAGGTTACGTAGGAAAAAATGCTCTAATTCGGTCATATCAAGAGGTACAGAAAAAATTATACCATCAAAGTTGCTTGAAATTATTTATTCTACAACGAATAATTTATGCCTTTATTTCTGCAAATAAAAAAGTTAGATTTTCAATTTCTCTGAAAACAAGGTCCACCCTAGTTTCCATTCACACCAAAAGAATTGTGCTCCGAAACTTCAAACTTAGGCTGAAAATTTATCAGTGACAATGTATGCAATGACAACTTAAAGGGTGTCCACGATGAAATTGCCACACACAAAATTGATTCGCAAAATTCGAGTTTTCATCCGATTGCCATCAAATTTTCAGGGATTGAGAAATAACTATTAAACTTCATTTTACCATTTTACTCGTATTTTATTTACAGTCCATACGCAAATGCCCGCACCTCGGCCTTAACCCCGGCCATAAGATTCTGCACAACCTGTGAATCAACCGTTTTTTGCATGTAAACCCATACTTTTTTCAGTTCCTCGACTGTCTTCACTACCTTAGGTCGTTTAAGAAGGTGCTGCTTCATAATCGCCCAGTATTTCTCGATGGGGCGGAGCTCCGGAGTGTTGGGAGGGTTGAACATTTTCGGCACGAAATTGACCTTATTGTCCGCATACCACTTCAGCACGTCCTTGGAGTAGTGGCATGAGGCCAAATCCGGCCAGAAGATTGTTGGGACGTTGTGGGCCTTCAGGAGAGGAAGCAGCCGCTTCTGGAGGCACTCTTTTATGTACACCTGTCCGTTCATCGCGTCCTGGGTCACGAAAGGTGCACTCCGCTTCCCGCACGTGCAGATGGCTTGCCAAACCACGAATTTCTTCGCACATTTGGACATCTTCTGAGTGCGGACATGCTCCGGAACGCTGAACTTATCATTGGCCGTGAAAAACAGGTTGCCGGGGATCTGTTTGAAGTCGGCCTTCACATGTGTTTCGTCGTCCATGCAGCAACTTTCGTCAGCATGTTGAGGTACAACTTCCTGGCACGGGTTTTGACGGACTTGTTCTGCTTCTCGTCGTGATTAGGGGCCTTTTGTACCTTGAACGTTCGAAGCCCAGCCTTAGTTTTGGCCTTCTGGACAAAACTTCGGCTTAGAGTGCAGCTTCTTAGCCACATCCCGAACGGAGGCGTTCGGATTTCGGTTGAAGGCCCCAACTACGCGGTTGTGATTTTTGGTGTTGTACGGAATACTTTTTCCTTCACTTCTGGGCTTCCGATCGGTGGTCAATCGTTCCTTGAACCGCTTAATCACTCGCAACACCGTGGAATTCACGATTCCCAACGTTTTAGCGATGGAACGATGCGAGAGATCCTTGTTCTCGCGATGAATGCGCAAGATTTTATCACGCACGAGCTGTTCTTTCGACTTCATTTCCGCGAGTTTTGATCACAGGACTTTAAAACTTGCAGGATGTAAATAATGCACTATGAACTAAATTCACCCAAATTTTCATTAAATTCTACCCAACGGTTAAAAAGTTAGAGCAATTTCATAGTGTGGCTATTTCATCGTGGACACCCTTTAATGTGACAAAAAAATAACTCCCGAAAATATTCACAACGTGCTTGGAAAATGTGCTCAGGTGCAGATTCCGTGCCAAATTGGAGCCAGAGTTCGTCGTAAAAAAAAGAGCAGAGTTCGTCATATTATCTAACCAAAAGCGAAAACAGGTATCAGGTGTACAAACGCGTGCTCTCATTATTCGACTCGAGTTTGCCTAGAGCAACACCGGCTGCCAGAGCCCGATGCCAACGGCAGCTTTAACGGAACACGGGAGGAAAACACAATGTGACCTAAAGCACGTGTTGTTCCGGCCGTGGATGCCCGGCTGTGAAACGTCAATCCCGCACACTGACGAAAATGATGACGACGACAACCGGCCGCGCGGCAGAAGGTTGTCCGTATTTCTTGAAGAAGGAAAAGACTTCCTCCTGCACGTGTTATTCACAACCGAAAATCTATAAATTATAGGTTGTGTTACTTGCGGAATTCAGCTCTCTCCAGCTAGAATCCGTAGGAAAGCCTAGCCGGTTGCCATGTATGTAAATTTATTACAATGAGCAACGTTTTGCACTCCACCTCAACCTTTTTTTTCTGTCCACGTTGGCCATATCTCGGTGTACAACCGAACCGAATTCAAATGGAAATTTAGACCTAAACCGGATGAGGTTTGTAGTTGGGTTGGTAACTTTGGGCCGATAGGAACGTGACCTCATCACAACCACCACCAACCAACCAACTATGCTGCAATTGCGTTCATGCTAACGCAAAAAAAAAGAAAGAATCAAGCACACCAGCAGCCAGCCAGGGAGTTGGAAAACCTGCGGGAAAGGTATTTAGTCGCAGTTACTCTGTGCAGAACAGTTAACCGAACGGTTATGGCGGTGGTCGTTCGTTCGGTCGGCTGGCTGATCGGGGATGATGTTGAAGGGAACGGGCAACAAAAGCAAAAGTACCAACACGGATGCAGAGAAGTTGGTTGCAAAAATATTGAGGTGAACTAAACCGGTTTCTCCGTTGCGATGTTTTCCCGGATGAAAATTCTTCCTCGCGAATCGACGCCGATGATGATGATGATGATGATGGTACACAGTCACTTTCAAGTGTTGATTTTTCTTCAACATAACAGCCGGTGTAACTTTCTTGCACGTGTCGCACAATTACGCATAATGGAAAGCCACTGTTAACTTTTATACGAAAACTTCTCCTATTTCTGATTGGCTCCGGGAGATAATGTTGCTCGCTAGCAAGTCACAAGTATTCTGAGAAGCGAATGAATCGTGTTGAATTTTCAAGTCTTCTATGTACATAGCTTCAGGGTACGTGATTCGTCGCAGTTCACGTCACGTTCTAATCGTGAAGCCTTCAAGGGGAACAGCACAACGGGTAATGTTTTCTCCATTTGGCAACAGCCCGAACAGAGAGTAGAAAATAAAGCATATCTTACCGCTCAGCATTCATGTCGGTGGTCGCCGATCTGGATTTGTTGCCGCTACCCTGTTGACGGTGGATCACTTTTTAATTTTTCCTCTATTTTTTCCGACCGAAACTTTGGTCAATTTCTTCACAACAATTCCCTCACCACAGCAATCCTTCGGAAACGTCACTGCACTTGAATTTGTTCTCTTCTTTATCTTCGAGATGACTTCTTTCGATTCGAGTCGACACCACACCAAGCACTTAGCAAACACTACAACTATCGGAAAGGGAAACTGGGTATAAGTTTCAGCAGCCAGCCGAGAGGATTTCAGTGTGCGGTTTGTTATGCTTTTTCTTCCTCCACACAACAATCACAACAAGAACAACAACAACAACAACGACAACAACGACACCAACGAACGTGTGGGGATGCGTGCGTACTTACGCGGTCCGTTCGTAGGTAGTGTTCATTTGTCTGTGCGTGAACCTGCTCCAGTGGACGAATGTGAAGCTCACCTGAAAAAAAAAAAGGGGGAAACAGAAATAGTTAGATAACGCTTAGGACAAACATGGGCTTGTATTGGTTGAGGAAGGATTAAATCTAGCTTATTCATTGCATTTGTCAATATAGCACAGGGAGAGGAACGCCGAAATCTAATCCCATGAAAGACAAATGTAGACATCAAATTGAACTGATTAAATGACTAAAGCCCGATTCAAAGTAAATTTGGACGCATTCAAGTGATCATAACTCAAGAATTAAACAACATACACGGTTGATCAAAACATCAAACAAAAGGGTATTTACTCAGCTTTCAAACGATATGTTATTACATTTCACCGTTTCAAACAAACTGTCGCTGGTGACACTGTACCGGCGAACTTATTCCACTTTAAACGCATTTGTTGTGCATTTGTCATTTCTTTACCGCATCCTCGAAGTTTTCCGCTTGACAGTTGCCCAATATTTTTCGATCGGTCTGAACTCCGAGGGCAATTCAAAGGATTCATCTCTTTGGCGACGAAACTAACATTGTTTGCAGCATGCCATTCTAGTACCTCCTTAGAGCAGTGACAGCTGGCTAGATCTGGTCAAAACATAACGTTGGTCTTGTGTTGCCGAATGAAGGTTAAAATCTGCTTTTTCAAACACTTTTTAATGCAAACCTTCGACGTCATTTTGTGAGATGTGATGAAAACCCTCGGTTTGAAGGCCACAACTGCAGATTCCTTTGCCAAATCATTCGTTTCCGAGCAACCTTATCAGCAAAAACAAATTTATACTTGGCAGCAGGGATGCCATTTTCACGGACATGTCTGTAAATTTGCAGACTTTTCATTTTTGTTGCAGACTTTTTAACGATGCAGACATTCAGCTGACATTTTCTTTATATAGGTTGCAGACTTTTACAGACATTTGAAATATTTTTTAAAATTTGAAATAGAAGTATTCTCTGAAGTTCAGATTTAAAATATACGAGGATATGAACAGTATGGTAATTGGTAAGAAGTTTTGTTGAAATATTTTAAAATATCGTAGGTATCATTTAAAGTAGAAATCCCTGAAGAAACGACGCTCAGTTTGAACTAATTCTATTCAATTTCACAACCTGCCGTGCTCTTTTTTTTTTTTTTTTGTTGGGGCGTAGAATCACAGCGTCCACTGAGTTGAACTTTTGTGATATACCCCTGTTTACTATACTAATTCGCATCTTAAAGCTAGATCACCATTTGTCAAGTGACCAGCCTAAGACGCGTCTCCCAGTCAGGCAAAATTGAGTTTATAAAACCCACCACCTTCCCAGGAATTGCAGTCCAAATTTCTTTAGGTTGCATATAGCCACTGTACAGAAATTTAAGTCTGCTCTTGTACACAGCATCACAACTGCAAAGCAGATGTTCCGAGGTTTCACGTTCCATGTTACAGAAACGACAGATATCATTCTGAACCTGGCCAATGTTTTTCAAATGATATCTACTCGGGCAATGTCCGGTTACTAGGCCAGTATAGGTACAAAGAACTCTCTTATTGAGCTCCAGAAGCTTTTTACTAATTGCAACATTTGGAATTATAAACCTTTTGCTTGAGAACACTTTGTGGTGACTAACCAATTGGTCATCACCCTTTGCTCTTCCCAAGATTTTAATTCCATTTTTATGGCACAGTATGATATACCGCAGAATGGTTCTGGGCCAATAAACTGTGCATTTGAACCTTGTTTAGCAAGCTCGTCTGCCCTTTCATTACCTTCAATGCCACAGTGTCCCGGAACCCAGAATAAATTCACCGAGTTCTCTTGGCACACCTTTCGCAATGAAAGAATGCATTCCCAGACAAGTTTGGATGTACATTTATAATTACTTAACGCTTTGAGTGCCGCTTGGCTGTCTGTAAATATACAAATATTTGCATATCTATATTTTCTCTTCAGACAAACGTTAACACATTTTATTATAGCAAAGATCTCCGCTTGGAAAACCGTTGATAGTTTCCCATCGCCACTGAGATTTCTACCCCAGGGCCGAAGATTCCTGCTCCCGTTTTTGTTCCAATTTTTGAGCCATCTGTGAAGAATTTTATGGAGCCATGACGAACAGTGGGACCTCCGACTTCCAATCTATACGTGACGTTTCACATATGTTGTAAGGAATGTCATGGTTTTCCACAGGTTTCATCCAGTCTCCATTCATGTACATCATTGGCCCATTTTGAAAGCTTTTGTGAAATGCTCAGGTGACCGACTAAATCACCAGACATGAAAGTTTTCAACCGTTTAAGTCTAAGCATACTCTTTTCCGCTTCTAGTTGCACGTATTCGCGCAAAGGCAGCAGATTTAGCATTGCATTCAACGCATTTGATGGAGTGCTGCGCATCGCTCCCGTTATAGCAATGGATACTAGCTGTTGAAGTTTTGTAAGCTTTTTCTGTGCAGTAGCCTCTTTTGTTTTTGGCCACCACACAAGAGAAGCGTACGATATTTTAGGACGTATTATGGATGTATAAATCCACATTATCATTTTTGGTCTTAGACCCCATTTTCTGCCAAATGTTTTTGAACAAATCCAGAAAGCACTGGTTGCCTTACCGATCACACACTCAAGGTGAGCATTCCAGTTCAGTTTGGCATCCAGTATCACTCCTAAGTATTTAACCTGTTCACTAAGATGGATCTTTAATCCTCCTAGCTGGAACGCTTTTAGACTAAACTTCCTTTTCCTAGTGAAGGTACAATTACTACTTTTGCTGGATTAATGCTAAGGCCCTCCTTGATACACCAAGACTGGGTAAATTTTGAGGGCCCATTGCATTCTTTTCTGAAATGATGTTGTCAAATTTTCCCTCACTATAATGACTATATCGTCTGCAAAACCTACAACCTCGAAACCTTTTTCCTCTAAGCTTCTTAGAAGCTCTGTCTACAACTAAGGACCACATAAGTGGTGAGAGGATTCCTCCTTGGGGACAACCTTTCGTTGCCCGTATTGTAATAGACGAACTTCCCAGCTCTGAAGTGATTTCTCTTTTTGCAAGCATGGTATGAACCCAGTTAATTATGTTCATGTCAAAGTTCCTTTTCTTGCCGTGCTCTTACGGACATATCAAAACTTTCTCTTCACATCTTTGGTTCTAGCAGAAATTGCTGTCCACTCTTAGGGTTGCTTGTTGATAAGAAGGATAAATCACAATTTTTCAAACATTAATATGGGCATCGCCAGAGGCTTTCGGCATGAAGCCAGTAAACTAATGCTTAGCAAATATGGTAGGATATTGACTAGAGTTCGAGTTATTTGGATCACCAATTCGCCTTGGGTCGGAATAACAAAAAGTAAATTTTATTTTCTCGTTTGAATACTATCACTTCTGTGATCCTAACATTTGCTCGTAAGCCCAGTTGGTTGCCACTCGGGACATAACAACAGTAAAACTTATAAGCTATTGAAGTAAATCTTAAAACTGATTTTTTATTCCAAAGTACTACTAAACGCATCATTTCAATATATCCCTGAATCAGTCCTAGATTCATAGAAGTATAGAAAGAAAAGACCCAGAATTTAGGGCACATCCTGGAAAGTTTAGCAGTAGGCTTCCCAGAGCTTCGGGAAGATAATTCCCGAGGAAGAGACTTCCTCGAACAAAAACTTCTCCGATGGTCAGGTAGAAACTTCTCAGAAATAATGGGAGCAAGCAGTTCAAGCAAGACGAACCTCCAAAAATTCAGGACCGAACATTACCGAAGTTCAAGATCATACTTACCAGAATTTCAGGACAGAACTTCCCCGAGAATCTGAAGAGGACTTCTTTGAAGTTTGGAATTTTTCAACGGTTTTGGAGTTCTTTCCTGAAATTCAAGATTGAATTTCCCAGAAGTACAGAATAAAACTCACCCAAATTTCAGACGGAAACTACCTATAATTTCTCGAAAAATCTGGAAAAAAATGCTTCGGGAAGTGCTAGGCAGCGTTTCCAAAGCTCAGAGGAGAACATTTCAAAATTTCAGCATAAATCAGCATAATTCAAAATTCTTTAGAGAGAACAGAATGAAACCTCCCAGGAACATAGGGGGTACATGCTTCTAATTTGCGCACCAATTTCCCAATAGTTCCGGAACAAACTTCCTCAGAGTTCTGGACAAAACTTCCCAAAAGTTCGAAAGTCCAGGATGAAACTTCAAGAACAAATTTTAGGGAATTTTCCTAGAAATTTTGGAGACGGCTTTGCCAAAGTTTCAATAAAAATGTCCTCGCATTTCAAGGTGGGACCAATCAGAAGTTTGGAAAGAATAAGCTCAGAAAAATCCTTACCAAATTTCTAGAAGAAACTAGGATCAAGAAGGAATTTTTTCAAAAATATCAGTAAAGAATTCCTCAAAAGCTTACAAAGGACTTCTCAGAAGTTCCGAAAAGACCAAAAGTTTAGTTGAAACTACCCTGAAGTGCTAGAGCGCTCCTCTAATGTTTCCAATCGAACATTCCATCATTTCAGAAGGAGAACTTTTTGGAGTTCAGGAAATCTCAGAAGTTCAGGTAGAAACTTTTGATAAAATCAGGAAGAAACTTTCCAGAAGTGTAGGGGAACTTTCTAGTAGTTCAAGCTGGAGTTTCTCAGAAATTCAGGAACAAACTTCCCCGAAGTTCAGGAGAATACTTCCCTGAAGTTCAGAAGAAAACATCTCGGAAGTTTCAGAAAAGAAACTTCTGACAACTTTTAGAAGATTTTCCAAAAAATTCTGGAAAGTACTTTCCCAAAGTTTTGCAGAAATTTTCATCGTAATTCAGGATGGAACTAATCAGAAGTTAAGAAAGGAACTATGTTCAGGAAAAAACTTACCAAATGTTTCTGGAAGGTAAGGTTGGGTTCTTAAATGTGAGTTTCGAAGAAAATAAAGAGTGACTGTCAAGAAATTCGTGAGAAATTTTGTTAGAGGTTCAGGAGTAAACTTCCCAGAATTTTAGCACAGAGCCTTGCAGGAGATCGGGAGAGAGCTTCTCTGAAATTCAAGAGATAATCACTGACTAACCGAAGAAGCAGTCTATGCAAAAATAATTCATATGTCCATAATTGTATTCTTCACACAATACATACAATATACAATAGGGTAAAAAACCTCTATCTTACTGTTCACATCTTACTATGAGGACACACACTCATACAGGAATTAAAATTCCTTACTTTTCATCTCACCTCGTTTGGAAGATTTGATTAGTAAGAAAATTTCCCTGAAGTTAAGCTGAGCAGTGTAAGAAAATCAAGAAGTGTATCAATATACCCACGAAGTTTTCGAGAATGCTTCCAAAGTTCAGAGAATCTATATAAATAAAAACAATTTTTTGTCTGTCTGTCTGTCTAAACCTTATAGACTCGAAAACTACTGAACCGATCAGCGTGAAATTAAAATTGAGGGGTTTTTGGAGCAGGGGAAAATTCTTATGATAGTAAGAGACCGCTCCATTCCCTGAAAGGGGGGTCTCCCATACAAATGAAACACAAATGTTTAAATCGAAAATGACAGCCCCTCGACTTAATCTACAAAACAAATATGTTTAGTGTCATTGTAGTGTTTTGTTTACTAATGAAATTTATCTTTGTAATTCATTTAACGGAAAATTAAATTTTTTAATCATTGAAATTCAATGGTTATTGTTGAACCAATGAAAAGTCTGTTGAATTTATCATATAAAAACTAAATTTTGATTTTTAAATTTTGATTTTAAAGTACAAAACTGGAAAGAACGTTACAGGGGAAATTTTTTATTTTGAAAACTGTGTCATCTATGCGAATGCTTCAAGCTTCAGTGCCACTTTAAAAATATGAAACAATAGTGGAAAGTTGCATACAATCCATAAAATACACGCAGAAATGTTTACATAATCACACATATAGCGAAAATGGCATAAATCGCTCTCTTATTACGTCTTTTCGTTGTTTTGTAAAAAAAATGTAAATTTGCAATTTTCTAATTAAAAAAAAATATTACAGGCTTTTATATACATTCCAAAACATTTCGAAATTTTATCACAAATATTTGAAAAAAAAAAAATGTCATCCCTGCCTGGAAAGGACATCCCCACGACCAGTGGACAGGTCAAAAAGATGCGCTGTGCTCTATCCACACTTAGAGTATCCTTGTAACGTTTGATTACAAGAAACACCGTTGACTTTGGGAATTGTAACACTTTTACAATTTTTGAGGCAGACCACGAAAGATTCTCTAGATGTTTGTGAACAATTAATTTTCTTTTCTCAAGTTCCACGATCCGTTATTTCGAGATGCGTCGATCAATCGAGAAAAACTTTTTTTTGTGTATTAAACCAGTGCGTTCAGATTTACTTTGAATCGAGCTTTAGCTGACCCGGCGGACGTTTTGGAAAGTGCAGAATGAGATATGCGTTTATCTCCATAAATAAGTGTCTAATCGCTTAAATAAGGGGTTTAAAATCGTCGATTTTCGGTACAACGGTTTTCCGGTACCCTCAATTTTCCATCAGGTGAGTTGCGGAAACCTTTGAATGCATTAATCTCCGTAAATAAGCGTCTAATAGCCTAAATCTGGTTTCAAAATCGTTCATTTTCGGTTTGCTTGGTCCAAAAGCTTACCAGAACCTCAACATTCTATCAGATGGGTTCTGGAAACCTTTAAATGCGTTTATCTCAGTATATTAGCGTCTATACCACAAAAGTTCAATTCAATGGACGCAGTGGTTCTACGCCCCAACAAAAAATAGCGTCTAATCGCTTAAATAAGGGGTGTAAAATCGTCGATTTTCGGCACCCCGGTTTTGGTCCAAAAAAGTTACACCAGAACCAAAATTTTGCATCAGGTGGGTTTCGGAAACCTTTTAAAGCGTTTATCTCCGTAAGTGAGCGTCTAATTGCCTAAACACAGGGTTTAAAATCGTCGATTTTCGGTTCAAAAAAAGTTTACTAGAACCTCAATTTTCCATCACGTGGGTTCCGGAAACCTTTAAGGGAAGCGGCTTATTTAGAGCCTCGAAAAATTGTCATTTTTTAGTTTTGTTTCTTCAACAGAAAACAATGCGACAGCATAGTGGTTTTAATTTGTTTGTAGAAATATATGTTCTCTATTATTTAATGTTTTTTATTTCAAAATTTCACAAAATGGCGGCCGTGGCAGGCATTTTGTGGAGGCCCTCCGAAAATTCTTTTTGAGGTTATCACTTCAGCTTAAACTATTCATCTAAAACACACAAAATATGTTTCATTATATAGGTAAGGATTGTAGTCAGGATTAAAACTCGAAAATATTTATATTTTGAATGATTATATTTATCAGAAAAAAATGTACAAAAAGCAAGTGTCGGATTCTCACCCTTTATCCGTTATAATCGACTGAAAAATTATTTAAACAATTAGTTTTTTAAAATGTCTGAGCTTTAATCTCTGGCGGTGACCTTTAATCTCAAAAATGAAAGAATTTTGAGCTTTATATGTGCAGCGATTCGATAGCAATCGTGATAACCGACTTTCAAGAAGAAGTTCCAACCAAACGCGCTTTCAAGTTTTTGGTGTCCATATGCCGCTGTTCCGCGCGTGCCGGCTATTGAATAACTCGAAAGTATTCTCAGTATCACTTTGAAACTTTGGGATTACATTCTCAGATCTATCAGTTACAGCAAAAATAAAAATCGATTTTTTTGAAAGTTCTGAATGAGGTGCCTCCCTAAATGCGTTTATTTCCTAATCGCTTAAATAGGGGGTCTAAAATCGTCGATATTCGAACCCCTGTTTTGGTCAAAATGAGTTTAAAAGAACCTCAATTTTCCATCCGGAAACCTTTAAATGAGTTTATCTCCGTAAATAAGTCTCTAATCGCTTAATAAAGGTGTTTAAAATCGTCAATTTTCGGACCCTCGCTTGTGTTTCTCAAAAAATTTCCAGAACCTTAATTCTCCATCAGGTGGGTTCTGGAAACCTCTAAATGCGTAAAAAGGTGTCTAATCGCTTAAATAGGGGGTATAAATCGTCAATTTTCGGTACCCCGGTTTTGGTCCAGGTTAACCAGAACCTCAATTTTCCATCAAGTGGGTTCTGGAAAATCGGAGAATTAGGAATTAGCTCGAATCACATCCAATGGTTTTTAAATAAGGACTGTAAGGATTGGACCAAGATCAGTCGATCAGTTATCAGTCGAAATCGGATTCATTGCAAACAAAACAAATCAGTGACTCTGATACTGACCATGTATCAGGACCCTAGTCAGTATCAGTTCAAACTATAGAACAGCTAAGAGAAAATGAGAATTCACATAAATGAAGACTAACCATGTTCCCGATGATTTAAGCTCATCCTCGATGACCCAATGCGAGCATTGTTATTTTTCACAAGACTT
Source organism: Aedes japonicus (assembly GCA_034211315.2). Lineage (NCBI taxonomy): Eukaryota > Metazoa > Arthropoda > Insecta > Diptera > Culicidae > Aedes > Aedes japonicus. Next base: position 18,272 of record JASCZW010013201.1, read on the forward strand.
TAAATGCAATAAGGAATAAGATATGTTCCTTTCGACGGTGATGCAATCGAGGTAGTAGACGAATTCGTGTATCTGGGCTCATTGGTGACCGCCGATAACGACACCAGCAGAGAAATAAAAAGGCGCATTATGGCTGGCAATCGTGCGTACTTTGGACTCCGAAGGACGCTAAGATCATACAAAGTTCGCCAAACCAAAAAGTTGACCATCTACAAGACATTAATTAGACCGGTAGTTCTCTACGGCCACTTGATTTAATTCGGACTAGGGTTCGGTGGTAGATCTTATACCCCTTAATGCACTACGAAAAGGTGATCTACCAACATTACGAGTCTTTTCTCAGCCATACTAAAATATATCTATTACAGTGCACTATGGTCCAGATTACGAATTTACGAGGAAACATGCTCCCAGCGCCTAAACTTGAAACTTTACAGCAAATGATGTTCTACAACATGGTTTGTATTACTAAGACCCATTTTGTGATGTTGATTAAAATTAGGTGGTCCCCATTTTCACGGAATTACAAAAAACTAACTTTTATATTGCAGAAATAGACGTTTACACTCTTGCGCAAAGTTGTAGCGCAAAAAATTTCATGGAATTTTCATATATAAAATTTTTATAGCTTGAAAATTGACCGATTTAGAGCAATTTTCCTCATCAACTTAGGTAATCAGAAAAAAATGTTGTTTTTGCCCTAACTTTTTATTTCAATTCGCGCCGTAAAGTTGTGTTAGGACGAGTTTTACAACTTTTAAAGACGCGTTATTTGGAATACAAGTTTTGCCACTAGTTTCAACCAATCAATAGTTATTGAAGTTTTCTACAAAAATACGCCCTTTCAAATGTTGATTTCTATGATTGGGGCAAACACAAAAAAATTAAACCGTCATTTCAAAGAAAAATCTATGTTGTTTAACATATGTGAAAACTAGAGATATGTTATCTCTATATCTTGAGAAAATTACATTTGAATTCTAGGATGGTTTTAGAAGAAAAACTTCAATAACTATTGATTGGTTAAGGCTAGCGGCAAAATTAATAAATCAAAATACGCGCCTTTAATAGTTGTACAACTCGTTGCAACAAAATTTAACGATGGAAATTGAAATAAAAAAGCTAGCAAAAAAACATTTTTATGGTACACCCTAAGTTGACGAGGGAAAAGTTGCTCTAAATCGGTCAATTTTTAACCTTAAAAAATATGGAGTTGAAACTTGTAATAAAACAAAGGCCCATTTTTCTATGTTGATTAAAATTGGCGGTCCGGCATTACGGAATGACAAACTAACTTTTTATTTGCAGAAATAGACGTTACATCTTGCGCAAAGTTGTAGCGCAAAAATTTCATGGAATTTTCATATATAAATTTTTATAGCTTGAAAATTGACCGATTTGACAATTTTTCCTCATCAACTTAGGTGTACCAGAAAAAATGTTTTTTTGCCTCTAACTTTTTATTTCAATTCGCGCCGTAAAGTTGTGTTAGGACGAGTTTTACAACTTTTAAAGACGCGTTATTTGGAATACAAATTTTGCCGCTAGTTTCAACCAATCAATAGTTATTGAAGTTTTTCTACAAAAAATACGCCCTTTTTAAATGTTGATTTCTATGATTGGGGCAAACACAAAAATAAAATAAAATCGTCATTTCAAAGGAAAGTTTATGTTGTTCAACATATGTGAAAACTGGAGATATGTTATCTCTATATCTTGAAAAAATTACATTTGAATCTGTGATGGTTTTATAAGAAAAACTTCAATAACTATTGATTGGTTAAGGCTAGCGGCAAAATTAATAAATCAAAATACGCGCCTTTGATAGCTCTACAACTCGTTGGAACAAAATTTTACAATGGAAATTGAAATAAAAAAGCTAGGGCAAAAAAAAACATTTTTTATGGTACACCCTAAGTTGACGAGGGAAAAGTTGCTCTAAATCGGTCAATTTTTAAGCTACAAAAAAAAATTATATATAAAAATTCCATGAAATTTTTTGCGCTACAACTTTGTTAAAGGACGTAAACGTCTATTTCTGCAAATAAAAAAGTTAGTTTTTGTATTTCCCTGAAAATGGGGATCACCCTAATTTTAATCAACATAAAAAAATGGGCCTTTGTTTTTATTACAAGTTTCAACTCCATATTTTTTTAAGGTTAAAAATTGACCGATTTAGAGCAACTTTTCCCTCGTCAACTTAGGGTGTACCATAAAAAATGTTTTTTTTTGCCCTAGCTTTTTTATTTCAATTTTTATCGTAAAATTTTGTTGCAACGAGTTGTACAACTATTAAAAGCGCGTATTTTGATTTTTTAATTTTGCCGCTAGCTTTAACCAATCAATAGTTATTGAAGTTTTTCTTCTAAAACCATCCTAGATTCAAATGTAATTTTCTCAAGATACAGAGATAACATATCTCTAGTTTTCACATATGTTAAACAACATAAATTTTCCTTTAAAATGAGGTTTTTAATTTTTTTTGTGTTTGCCCCAATCATAGAAATCAACATTTGAAAAGAGCGTATTTTTTGTAGAAAAACTTCAATAACTATTGATTGGTTAAAACTAGCGGCAAAACTTGTATTCCAAATAACGCGTCTTTAAAAGTTGTAAAACTCGTCCTAACACAACTTTACGGCGCGAATTGAAATAAAAAAGTTAGGGCAAAAACAACATTTTTTTCTGGTACACCCTAAGTTGATGAGGGAAAATTGCTCTAAATCGGTCAATTTTCAAGCTATAAAAAATTTTATATATGAAAATTCCATGAAATTTTTTGCGCTACAACTTTGCGCAAGAGTGTAAACGTCTATTTCTGCAAGTAAAAAAGTTAGTTTTTGTAATTCCGTGAAAATGGGGACCACCCTAATTTTAATCAACATCACAAAATGGGTCTTAGTAATACAAACCATGTTGTAGAACATCATTTTGCTGTAAAGTTTCAAGTTTAGGCGCTGGGAGCATGTTTCCTCGTAAATTCGTAATCTGGACCATAGTGCAGTGTTATGAGGTCCCGTGGGGCTATTTTAACTCATAAGTACGGTGGAGACATCGTTATTAATAGTCCTGTTAATCACGTAGAGTTCAAAAATCTCCATTTCTGGATAGTTGGTGTGACTGTAGGTATTCCAGAAATACTGTAATATGTCTATTACAGTGTTAGTGATGTTCTGTGGAGCTTTTCCAACTAATAATTACGGTCGAGCACATCAAAATTCTCCTTATTGATCATGTAGAACATCAAGATCTGAAATCAATATAGTGTGGGAAGGTTAAGGACAACATGGAAAAAACATGTGTCTGCTAATTTTATCCTTTAATAGTTTTTATGGAATAGAGCAGTGGTAACACATCCGTCAATAAATCCCGGGCCTAAGAAGGAAAACAACATTTTTGTTGCCAAAATTCATTTTTATTCATCAATATAATCTTCTTTTAGAGTGATACAATCATTCCAACGTTCACACTTTAGAAATTATGAACTTTACACGAGACGTTATTCTTGTTTGTAAAAAGGCGGGGAACGTAAAGAAAGATTTCGTGAAAATTATGATCTCGCTTAAACCTACACATACGCATTTCAACGAAAGATGTGTTTGATTGATTTTTTCTCATCTCTTTCAACTCATTCTTTATGTACTAAAGGACGCTTGCATGTGTCGGTCTCAGGGGACAGAAATTTACATGACATTTTGGTAGTGTGTTTCTCTAGCTTTACGATGACACCGGTGTAGCACGATTTATCAGAGACCTTCAAAATATGCTTCAGTTTCAGCAATCACTTCCTGATCTGAGCAAAATCTCTTTCGACGGAGCATCTTTTGAGTTCTGTGAGATGCCAGTAGTTGCATGGATGACATGCTCTGGATTCTACATTGAAATTGGATTATAAAAATCTCGATTCATCATGAAAACTACTTCGTGATAAACCTTTATTCATGATACTTCTAGATTCATTATGAATATTGGATCATAATGAATTTTGGATCATGATAGAATCTTAAGATATTATGATTTTTGTTTCGCATGAAGAATCTGGATGCAAGATAAATTTGGATTTATGATGAATATTTTTTCATGATTAATCTCCATGCAGCGGGATTTGATTTAGACTTACAAGAATTTGAAGAACTTCGATGAACATTGACTAATGATGATTCATTTCTTCTAATGAACATGGATTCACCAATTCACTATGGAATCAAATCGGCAGTCTGCTGAGTGGCGTGCAGACGGCGAAAGTCGTCCAAAGCGCGTCCAAAGACTCAAACAAAACAAACATTCAAAAGGTAATACTTGTATTTTAAGATGCGCATGGAATTTTATTCATTAACTACTTGGAACACTACTTTGAAGGCCGAAATCGCCAAGAAAAAGGCTCATTTGAAGAAGAAAAAGGTGGTCTTTCACCAAGACAAGCTCCAAAAATGATCGAATTGTTATTCGTACCCAATTGTATTATCCAGAGCTGGTCTCAGCGACTACTGGCACCTCGCACTCAAAAAGATGCTCCGTCGAAAGAGATTTTGCTCAGATCAGGAAGTGATTGCTGAAACTGCAGCATATTTGAAGGTCTCGATAAATGCTACACCGGTGTCATCGTAAAGCTAGAGAAACACACTACCAAAATGTCATAAATTTCTGTCCCTGAGACCGACACATGAAAGCGTCCTTTAGCACATAAGAATGAGTTGAAAGAGATGAGAAAAAATCAATCAAACACATCTTTCGTTGAAATGCGTATGTGTAGGTTTAAGGAGACATAATTTTACACGAAATCTTCTTTACGTTCCCTGCCTTTTTTACAAACAAGAATAACGTCTCGTGTAAAATTCATAATTTCTAAGTGTGAACGTTGAATGATTGTATCACTCTAAAAGAAGATTATATTGATGAATAAAATGAATTTTGGCAAAAAAATGTTGTTTTCCTCTTCTAGGCCCGCTGGGATTGACGGATGTGTTACCACTGCTCTTTTTCCATAAAAACTATTAAAAGGATAAAATTAGCAGACACATGTTTTTTCCATGTTGTCCTTAACCTTCCCCACACTATATTGATTTCAGATCTTGATGTTCTACATGATCAATAAGGAGAAATTCTGATGTCTCGACCGTAATTATTAGGCTGGAAAAGCTCCACAGAACATCATAACACCGTAATAGACATATTACAGTATTTCTGGAATACCTACAGTACACCCAACTATCCAAAAATGGAGATTTTGAACTCTACGTGATTAACAGGACTATTAATAACGATGTCTCCACCGTACTTATGAGTTAAAATAGCCCCACGGGACCTCATAACACTGCACTATGGTCCAGATTACGAATTTACGAGGAAACATGCTCCCAGCGCCTAAACTTGAAACTTTACAGCAAAGTGATGTTCTACAACATGGTTTGTATTACTAAGACCCATTTTGTGATGTTGATTAAAATTAGGGTGGTCCCCATTTTCACGGAATTACAAAAACTAACTTTTTTATTTGCAGAAATAGACGTTTACACTCTTGCGCAAAGTTGTAGCGCAGAAAATTTCATGGAATTTTCATATATAAATTTTTTTGTAGCTTAAAAATTGACCGATTTAGAGCAATTTTCCCTCATCAACTTAGGGTGTACCAGAAAAAAATGGTTTTTTTGCCCTAACTTTTTTATTTCAATTCCCGCCGTAAAGTTGTGTTAGGACGAGTTTTATAACTTTTAAAGACGCGTACTTTGGAATACAAATTTTGCCGCTAGTTTCAACCAATCAATAGTTATTGAAGTTTTTCTACAAAAAATACGCCCTTTTCAAATGTTGATTTCTATGATTGGGGCAAACACAAAAAAAAATTAAAGACGTTGTTTGAAAGGAAAATTTATATTGTTTAACATATGTGAAAACTAGAGATATGTTATTTCTGTATCTTGAGAAAATTACATTTGAATCTGGGATGGTTTTAGAAGAAAAACTTCAATAACTATTGATTGGTTAAAGCTAGCGGCAAAATTATTATATCAAAATACGCGCCTTCAATAGTTCTACAACCCGTTGGAACAAAATTTTACGATGGAAATTGAAATAAAAAAGCTAGGGAAAAAAAAACATTTTTTATGGTACACCCTAAGTTGACGAGGGAAAAGTTGCTCTAAATCGGTCAATTTTTAACCTTCAAAAAATATAGTGGTGAAACTTGAATATAAAACGAAGCGCTCATTTTTTATGTTGATTAAAATTAGGTGGTCCCTATTTCAGGGAAATACAAAACTTAGTTTTTTATTTCGCAGAAATAGACGTTTACATTACTTAACAAAATTGTAGCGCAGAAAATTTCAGGAATTTTTATCATCAAATTTTTTTGTAGCTTAAAAATTGACCGATTTGAGCAACTTTTTCCTCGTCAACTTAGGGTGTACCATAAAAATGTTTTTTTGCCCTAGCTTTTTTATTTCAATTTCCATCGTAAAATTTTGTTCCGACGAGTTGTAGAGCTATTAAAGGCGCGTATTTTGATTTATTAATTTTGCCGCTAGCTTTAACCAATCAATAGTTATTGAAGTTTTTCTTATAAAACCATCCCAGATTCAAATGTAATTTTTTCAAGATATAGAGATAACATATCTCTAGTTTTCACATATGTTAAACAATATAAATTTTCCTTTGAAACAACGTCTCTATTTTATTTATGTGTTAGCCCCAATCATAGAAATCAACATTTGAAAATAGCGTATTTTTTGTAGAAAAACTTCAATTATTATTGATTGGTTCAAACTAGCGGCAAAATTTGTATTCCAAAGTACGCGTTTTTAAAAGTTATATAACTAGTCCCAACACAACTTTACGGCGGGAATTTAAATAAAAAAGTTAGGGCAAAAAAAACATTTTTTATGGTACACCCTAAGTTGATGAGGGAAAAGTTGCTCTAAATCGGTCAATTTTCAAGCTACAAAAAAAAAATTAAAATCAAATTTCCATGAAATTTTTTGCGCTACAACTTTGCGTAAGAATGTAAACGTCTATTTCTGCAAATAAAAAAGGTAGTTTTTTTTTATTTCCGTGAAAATGGGGACCACCCTAATTTTAATCAACATAAAAAAATGGGCCTTTGTTTTTATTACAAGTTTCACCACCATATTTTTTTAAGGTTAAAAATTGACCGATTTAGAGCAACTTTTCCCTCGTCAACTTAGGGTGTACCATAAAATTTTTTTTTTTTGACCTAGCTTTTTTATTTCAATTTTTATCGTAAAATTTTGTTGCAACGAATTGTAGAACTATTAAAAGCGCGTATTTTGATTTTTTAATTTTGCCGCTAGCTTTAACCAATCAATAGTTATTGAAGTTTTTCTTCTAAAACCATCCTAGATTCAAATGTAATTTTCTCAAGATACAGAGATAACATATCTCTAGTTTTCACATATGTTAAACAACATAAATTTTCCTTTGAAATGACGTTTTTAATTTTTTTTGTGTTTGCCCCAATCATAGAAATCAACATTTGAAAAGGGCGTATTTTTTGTAGAAAAACTTCAATAACTATTGATTGGTTGAAACTAGTGGCAAAATTTGTATTCCAAATAACGCGTCTTTAAAAGTTGTAAAACTCGTTCTAACACAACTTTACGGCGCGAATTGAAATAAAAAGTTAGGGCAAAAAACATTTTTTCTGGTACACCCTAAGTTGATGAGGGAAAATTGCTTCTAAATCGGTCAATTTTCAAGCTATAAAAAATTTATATATGAAAATTCCATGAAATTTTTTGCGCTACAACTTTGCGCAAGAGTGTAAACGTCTATTTCTGCAATTAAAAAAGTTAGTTTTTGTAATTCCGTGAAAATGGGGACCACCCTAATTTTAATCAACATCACAAAATGGATCTTAGTAATACAAGCCATGTTGTAGAACATCATTTTGCTGTAAAGTTTCAAGTTTAGGCGCTGGGAGCATGTTTCCTCGTAAATTCGTAATCTGGACCATAGTGCACTGCTAATACGGTATATTTTAGTATGGCTGAGAAAAGACTCGTAATGTTGGTAGATCACCTTTTCGTAGTGCATTAGGGGGTATAAGATCTACCACCGAACCCTAGTCCGAATTAAA
>JASCZW010013202.1:0-26317 GCA_034211315.2 Aedes japonicus
TGCTTCATCTGCGAGCGAATGGAGTGGATGCTCCTCCTTTCGCACGCTGCCTTGTATTGTGGACGATACAATAACGACCCGCCAAGTGGTCGCTATGGATGTAGCCATCACTCACCCTCCAATTGCTAAGCAGCCCAGGACTGCTAAATGTTATATCGATGATCGATTCCGCTCCGTTTCTATGGTAGGTACTCTTGGTACCCACGTTGGCTAGGTCCACATTGAGCCTAGCCAAAGCCTCCAGAAGAATCTGGCCCCTGGGGTTGGTAAGGCGGCTCCCCCACTCGAGCGCCCAAGCGTTGAAGTCCCCCGCTATTACCAACGGGTTCAGGCCAGTTAGCTCCGTTGTCATCCGATCGACCATCTTGGCGGTGCGTAGCAGCTGCAGAAGAACACTCCATTCACTTTTACAACCGCGAAGCCTTCGTTTGTGGTAGACACAACCTCCTGAACCGAGTACTTACCCGACGTCCATAATACCACCACATTGGAATTGTCCGCAAACCAGTTTCCGTTGCCGGCTGGGATGCGGTATGGGTCGGAAATTATGGCGATATTCGATGCTGCCTCGCTAACTGTCTGACACAGCAGTTGCTGGGTGGCCTCACAATGGTTCAGGTTTAGTTGGATTACCTGCATTACGGTTGGCTCGTTGGTAAACCCTTAGCGGCCGGGCACTTGACCCCCCCTGCATGACGTGCTTATCGTTCGGTTTCCTGGCGCACATCCCGCGCCTTGTGGCTAGTGCTGCCACACCTTCTGCATATGTTGCTCCTATCTGAGCCATTGCACTCCCAGGACATGTGCCCGCTCTCTAGGCATCTGAAGCATACCTTCGGCGGCTGGTGTTGGCTTAGCGGGCATATGGACCATCCCACCTTCACCATCGCCACTTTCAACGCCGCGTCCGCGTCGACTGCCGCTATCCTCATGGTTGCCACCTCGGTCCCGAGTGGACCATTCCTCCGACGTATGTCTGCGGCAGCAACCTCGACCTTGCACTGTTCCTTAAGTGCAGTGAAGTTCTCGTCTGCCTCGGTGATCTCATCCAGGTTTTTACACTGGATTGTCACCTGCAAGAGGAGGGCGCGTACCTCCACCTCCTCCGTACCTCCTGATTGGTGACATCGAGAAGATGTTTCTACAGGTGTTGTTACACCCGGACGACACTGTTCTCCTGCGGATTCTATGAAGAGATTCTCGCCATCGGATCAAATTTCAACGTACGAGATGACAAGGGTCTCTTTTGAATTAGCTCCATCGTCGTATCTTGCAACAAGATGCTTGCGGCAGCTGGAGCATGATTTCTACAAGGACGACTTCATCGGAGGCGCTGACTCAGGAGAAGAAGCTCTCTTGCTACAGCAAGAACTGGAGCAGTTAACGTCCTAAGGTGGATTTCAACTGGGAAATTTATGTCAAACAAGGAAAGGAAAGTGTTCTGGCAGGGTTGAATGCTTAGAAACTTGGATCTTCGATCGGGAGCAGGTAATCACGCTAGGAGTCAGTTGGTATCCAGAGCCAGATCTGCTGAACACCGACAGTGACAGTGGACTAAACTTAAAATGTACTTAAAATGTAAACTATTGCTCAGTTGTGGTATCCTACTAGTCTTACGGCTCTTACAAAAAATTGGGTTTCATTTGTACGGACCCCCCCCCCCCCGCTTTGAAACAGCTGAGTTGTCTAACATTAGCATAGAAACATTTCTTGCCTTCAGAAATCTCCACATCTCAAATTCGGTTCCATTTGCTTGATTAGTTCTTGAATTATGCAGAAATTTGTGTTTCATTTGCTATGGGACCCCTCCTCTTCCAGAAAGTCGGAGGGGTCTCAAACCACCATAGAAACATTTATTGCCTTCAAAAACCTCAACATACCAAATTTGGGTCCATTTTCTTGATTATCTCTCGAATTATGCAAAAAATTGTGTTTCATTTGTATGCGAAGAACCGCCCCCCCCCAGAGTACTCTTAAACCAGAGAGCCGAGTACTCTTAAACCACCATAGAAACATTTCTAGTCTTCAGAAATCTCCACAAGCCAACTTTGGTTCCATTTGGTTGATTTGTTCTTGTGTTATGCAGAATTTTGTGTTCCATTTATATGGGACCCCCCTCTTTTAGAAACCGGAGTGGTGTTTTAATTTACAATGGAAATATTTCTGGACTTCAAAAACCTCTACATGCCAAATTTGGTTCCATTTACTTGATTCGATCTCAAATTATGCAAAAAAATTGTTCCATTTGTTTCATAAAGCTCCCCCCCCCCCCCTTCTCCGCTTTCAGAGACGTGAGTAGCCTTAAACCATCATAGAAACATTTCTTACCTTCAAAAACCTCCACATGTAAAATTAGGTTTCGTTTGGCGAATTTTGTAGAAATTTGCGTTTCATTTTTATGGGACAGCTCCTTTAGGGCAAGGGTGTTTCAAACCACCGTAGATACACGGTGTTCAATAAGTTCGAATACAAGTTTTCATCATTGCGTAGGTATGCGCCATGTACATATTCTGCATTGGTATTGGTGTCAGCTTTAGCTTCATTCATACGCTACCGAATGTGCGCGATGTTGACATTCTGTTAGGTTGTTGTTCGTTTGTTACGCGCGATGAAAGAGTATCGGGACTTCGTAATTAAGCGTGCTTGAACGGTGAGCGACCCGGCGATATATTCCGGCTGCTGAAATCGCATGGGGTCAAGCGGAACTTTGTCTACACGACCATCAGGCGATACCGGGAGACGTCCTCGACCAATGATCAGTGCGGATCCGTCGGCCGCGTTCAGCGAGGACGCCACGGTCATCAAGATCGTGAGGGAGCGAATTCGGCGCAAAAAGAACCGCTCAATCCGGAAAACGACTGCAGATCTCAACGTTTCCATTGGAACCGCTCACACCATACTCACCAAGGACCTTGGTTTCAGGCCTTACAAAAAACGTAAGGTCCATGGCGTTTGGAGGCTACCAGCAAAAAGCGGTTGGATCGAGCTAAGAGGATCCTCCTCGGCACGCTGGTCAGGAGTTTGTTTTTTCGGACGAGGAAACCGTTCGTGCTGCAGCAGCCGCACAATGTGCAAAATGACCGGGTGTGGCGCCATCGAGGGACAGCATTCACTGAATCCAATATAAACATCCCTCGGTTCCAAAGTGCCGCGTCGGTGATGGTTTGGGGGCGGTATGCAAACGTGGTAAGCTACCCTTGGTGTTTATTGAAAAAACGTCAAAATCAACGCGGCGTACCACAAACCGAGGTTTTGGAAAAGGTTGTTGCCCCCAGTCTCCGAAGCCTCTACGGTGATGAGCACCACGTGTTCCAGCAGGACGGTGCACCAGCCCATACGGCAAATGTGGTTCAAGCCTGGTGTCGGGACACTCGAACCGACTTTCGACAAAACTTTGTGGCCTCCCAGCTCCCCGGACTTGAATCCTTCTCGACTTTTTTGTTTGGTCCTACTAGGCGGCGAAGCTGAACGAATACAAGGTCAGCACTTTGGATCATTTCAAGACGGTAATTCTCAAAATCTGGGACGAAATGCCCATGCAGTCCGTGCGTGCCGCTCTGCGACGCGTTCGAGAAACGTTTGAAGCTCGTTAAGGAGTACAAAGGGGGGTCATTCCAAGAGAAATGTTGTAAACGTTCCTGTAAACATAGCTTTCAATAACATAAATCCAAAAATAAAAAACATGTTTTCATTTTTTAACAAATTTTGAAAGTGTATCCGAACTTATTGAACACCGTGTACATTTCTTGCCTTAAAAAAACCTACACATGCCCAATTTGGTTCCATTTGCTTGGTTATTGCTCGAGTTATGCATAAATTTGTGTTCCATTTGTATGGGACCCCCCTCTTCCAGAAACCGGAGGGGGGTCTCAATTTACAATGGAAACATTTGTTGCCTTCAAAACCTCCAAAAAATGTGTTTCATTTGTAGAGAGAGCCCCCCCCCTTTCAGAGAGTTGACCATCATAGAAACATTTTTTACCTTAAAAAACCTCCACATGTCAAATTAGGTTTGCTTGATTAGTTCTCGAGTTCAGGGTTGCGGCTTATCATTTTTGACTCAGGCATATTCATTTGCCAATATCTCCTTTCAGAGGGTCGATTTGATAATATGATGTATGATGAACTTGTAGTGCATGAGTAGACCTACAACTTTGTCTAACAGTACATTGCTCTAACTCCATATCTTCGACATGAGAGCGTATATTCACAGTGATCTTCACGATGATAATCGCGTGATCTTCACCGCGAATTTCATCGCGAAGATCACTGCGAATATACGCTCTTATTCCTCAGATATAAGAGATAGAGCTATGTATTGTTAGACCAAGTTGTAGGTCTACTCAAGCACCATAAGTTCATCATACATTATATTTTGAAATTGAGCTTCTGAGAAGAGCTATCGGCAATTGAATATGGATAAGTCAAAAATGATAAGCCGCAACCTTGCTCGAGTTATGCAGAAATTTGTGTTGCATTTGTATGTGAACAGACAGACAGACAGACAGACAGACAGACAGACAGACAGACAGACAGACAGACAGACAGACAGACAGACAGACAGACAGACAGACAGACAGACAGACAGACAGACAGACAGACAGACAGACTGGCAGACTGGCAGACAGACAGATTCGTCATTTTAAGCGCATCATGGTGGAATTTTGGCTGCCAAATCTCGTCCCGTTAGTTTAAAGAAAACCACGCTTACAAGGTTGGAGCTATGAGAAGATCAAAACTTGGTTCTTGGCATATCCTACTATGGTTGTGGTTGAAGCCTCCACGAAAGCTTGACATTTTCAAAAATGTGTTCTTATGAACAATGGAACAGCCAAGCCTGGATGCCTCAGTATTTTGGGAACCTAATAAAATCCTTGAGACATTTGGTCTTCTCATCAATTGTGAATTTTCAAACCTACCATTATGAGGAGGGGTCTCAAACCTCTCAAAACATTTTATGTCATTCAACGACCCCCCACCTCAACGTCCATCTCTCGATAAATCACCAACTGTAAAGCGAGGGTGTTTTCGCGCTTTTCCGGTTTCCAACTTCCTGTAAATTACCTCACATTTCGCGTTCCATTGCGTTATCTTCTTCTTCTTCTTCTTCTTCCTGCACACTTTGTATTTCCAGCAGCACATTTTTTTCTTCTGTTTGTTTGCTTCTACGCTTCTTCTGCCCCGCCCTCACTCACCCACCCGCACCATGCCGCAAAAGATCCGAACCGGATTTCCATTTCGTCATCACCACCAGCCCCGATCGAGATCCAATTTCCAAGTCTGTGGCTTTCCATCTTTTGCCAAAATCAATTAATCAATTTTGTTGTCATCCAATATAGTCTTCTCCTCTCGATCCGCAATCACAGTTATCTCCCCCCGCAATCAGCAGATCTCCGAGGCCGAGACCGGACAAGTTCGGCGACGACACAATCTCCCCCGAAGCTAATTGGTCCGATAATTGGTACGGTTCGCGTATGGTGCTATACTTCCGAAACCTTCACCCCCGACGCGATCCTCCGCCGAATCGTGGAATCGCTGGATCGTGGAATTTTTCACGTTCACTTTTCGGGTTGTTATCTCAAGGGTCTGTTCGTGTGTGTGTGTGGCGTAATTAACTACCCCGACCGGAGATCGTACAAGTTGTAATTGTTTTTTTATTTTCGTTCGGAATGATCCGTTGAGGGAAAATGGCCTGTGCGATAACCTTACGATTTTTTGCATGTTGGGTGTCTTGAAGGTGCTCAACTTTTGCCGACCGGGTCAAATATTTACAGTCGTGTATTTACTTAGTGCCGCACAGTCGAAACGGCGAATTGATGCCAAGTGGCAATAAATCAAGAGCCGGCTGGAAAAAAAAAGAAACTAAAATCATGCAAAGTGTCGGCTAGCTGGAGATATCTGGAGTGAACATTAGGGCTGGGCTGCAAAAACACTTTTGAACTGCACTCGCTGCTATAGGTCTGTCAGAAGTGCTGTCGACACAAGAAGCGCGTGGGACGAACCTACCGAGAGAGCGATGATAAATGTCTTTATTTATGACTCCGGTTTGACCGCACGCACCGGAGGAAAAGGTGTGGTCCGAAGTCACCGCACTTGACGACGGCACTTGCGCAGTTTGATCAGACTTGAGTACCGACCGACGACAATGGCATCTTCCGAATCGAGTGCGGAGGAGTGACCGGATGGATGATAGTACCGAGAGTTCATGCAATTTGTCCAACTTGTGTAACCGGCTCAGCCTCATCTCAGCCGGTTTTACATTGCTTAAATCACCCGGACAATTTGTATTGGCTGTAATGATGACTGCGGGCGATTCGGGATTACCTCCCACCGGAATGGGCGTAGATGTAGTGACGGATTTATTGCTGACTGATTTGCGATTGGTTTGGATCATTAATTACATTCATACGCAATTAGTACATTGGAAATTGGTTTCTTGTTATTTCTCAGTACGAGAAACGTTCGTGCGGTTTTTCGTTAGATATAATATAAACTTCAAACTTATTTCGTTCTCGGCATGGAAATCACTCGTGAACACGCAATGGCTGATCTGAGTATACAAAGTTGAAATTTTTAAGATTGCAACTGGTAGGCAGTCTAAAGACCCAAGAACTAATAAAGAGATTCAGCCATTTTCGCATACCCTAAAACGATAATTAAATGCAATGAGACGCTTAAGCATTCACACTTTAATTCCGTTCAAGTGAAGTTTAAAAAATTATTTGTTCTCGATTATGTGAACCACTTTGTGAGTCGCACCAACAGCATCCCTAATGTTGGTTCAAATCGGTAATAATATGTAAATACTTGCTGAACCCGGTGCGAGCCTTGCTACGTTTGCAACTAAATGACTTAAGATATAATAGAAATGGGCGCTCTTATCCTTTTTTTAAAGAATGAGTTTTGTTAAAAAAAAATCGTTTGCGAATATTTTTTCTGCAAAATTAAACATTGGTGTGTGGTTTGAACAGAATTTTGGATCGTTAGTTTCTACCATGGTTTTCATTTCTTTGTAGAAGGCCTATTTCATAGACAAAACATTTATCTTCTATGCCGCGTTTCCTGTCAGTTTGAACGTAATTTTCCATTGCATAACCTGAGATTAACCCGATAAATACACATTTTGTGTTTTAGTTGCCTGGAAAATTCCCATGTTTGGTTGGTTGTCGAGCACTCGACACTGAAGAAGTCTGTAAGTAGCAGACGAAATAGGCCTATCTGTCAAAAGATAAGCTCATAGTGGAATTAAATGGAATTTGCTCGCGATTACTAGCGAAAATTTAAAAAAGTGTCTCAAGGTTTAATTTTTTTATTTTTTTTTAAAAGTGATCAAATGAAGTGTTAAATTTTAAATTCTCCTAGTTTCCCAATCACAATCGTTCTACTAATACGCTCAAAAAAGTTTTTTTTTAAATAGTGCTTGAATAAAAAAAAAAGTGAAAGTGAAATATCTGTTTCATTTGTTTGACAACCTTTGACAGGGCGGAGGGGTCTCAAACCACCATGGATATATTTATCTCCTTCAAAAACCTCCACATGCCAAATTTGGTTCCATTTGCTTGATTAGTTCTTGAGTTATGCAGAAATTTGTGATTCATTTGTATGGGAAAGCTCCCCCCCCACCTCCCCGGCTTCAGAGAGATGCGTAGTCTTAAACCACCATAACAGCATTTCTTGGCTTCAGAAATCTTCACATACCAAATTTGGTTCCATTTGCTTGATTAGTTCTCGAGTTATGAAGAAATTTATGTTTCATTTGTATGCTTCCACCCCCTTGAGGGCGGAGGGGTCTCGAACCTCCATGGAAACATTTCTTGCCTTCAAAAACCTCCACATGCTATATTTGGTTCCATTTGCTTGATTAGTTATTGAGTTATGCAGAAATTTGTGTTTCATTTTCATGGGACCCCCCTCTTCCAGAAGCCGGGAGTGTCTCAAACTACCATGGAAACATTTCTTGCCTTCAAAAACCTCTTCATGCTAAATTTGGTTCCATTTGCTTGATTAGTTCTCGAATTATGCAAAATTTGTTTTTCATTTTTATTGGACCTTCCTCTTCCAGAAAGCGGAGGGGTCTCAAACCAGGGTGAGGATAGGTTTCAACCACTATAGAACCATTTCTTGCATTCAAAAACCTCCACATGCCAAATTTGGTTCTATTTCCGTGATTAGTTCTCGAATTACGCAAAAAAGTGTTTTCATTTGTATGAGAGACCCCCCCCCCCCCCTTTCAAAGAGCTTTAGTCTTTAACTACCAAAGAAACATTTTTTGCCTTCAGAAATCTCCACATGTCAAATTTGGTTCCATTTGCTTGATTAGTTCTCGAGTTATGTAGAAATTTGTGTTCCATTTATATGGGAGCCCCCCTCCCATCTTTCTGAGGGAAGAGGGATCCCAACCAGACATAGAAACATTTCTTGTCCTCAAAAATCTTCACATGCCAAATTTGGTTCCATTTGCTTGATTAGTTCTTGAGTTATACAGAAATTTTTGTTTCATTTGTATGGGAGCCCCCCCCCCCTATCCTTTTTTGAGGGCGGAGGGGACCACCATGGAAATATTTCTCTCCTTCAAAAACCTTCTATGCCTAATTTGGTTCCATTTACGTGATTAGTTCTCGAAATATGAAAATAATTGTGTTTTATTTGTATAGGAGGTTCCCTCCCCCACTCCCCCTTCGCATTCAGAGAGCTGTAGTCTTTAACCACCGTAGAAACATTTCTTGCCTACAAAAACCTCAACATGCCAAATTTGGATTCGTTTGCTTGATTAGTTCTCGAGTTATGCAGATATTTGTTTTTCATTTGTATGGGAGCTCACACTTCCACAGAAGAGAGGGTTTTCAAACCATCATAAGAACCTTTCTTAGTCCCAAAAACGCCTGCATACAATTTTTCACGCTGATCGGTTCAGTAGTTTCCGAGCCTATAAGGATCAGACAGACAGACAGACAGACAAAATGCTAAACAATTATGCTGTAAGAATTTTCCTATTCATGAACATCAATTCAATTGAAAACAGGTTACGATCTCTTATAATTTCATAATAATTTGTGTTTTTGTTAGACCCCTATTTTTTTTAAATTAAGCATTAAATATTAGATCCGATTTTTTTTTTAAATTTTGTGTGACCATTGCTGCGTTAGGGTGGGCTGAAAATTTAATTTAAAAAAAAACCTTTTTTCAAAATTTTATAACTTTCGAACCACTCACATGGGATTGGCCCATTAATCAATAGCTAGAATGAAAGGTAATTAAAAAAGGCCAAATATTCAAATATACCTTAAGTGTAATATTCATAAGGGGTTATTCATAATCTACGTAGACTTTTCTCGAGGGAGGGAGTTCAAACTTTAAAAAAAAAATTATGGAGAAAAGTCTACGAGGGGGATGGGTTTCTGAGATTTTCAAAAATGAGTTTACATGGTTTATGAACAGGCCCTTATGAAAACATGGATTCTATTGATTTTTTCATGATTTTCATGGTCTTGGAACCAAAGGTCTTCCTCGTGTTTATATATTTTCTTGAAAGTTTAGATTTTTCTAAACCGCCCTTACGCTATCAAAAAGCAAAATGAACTTACAAATATCTCTTAAGCTCAACAGGGACGCATGGTTGGCAAATTACTTTGAATAATAGAAACGCGTGGTAGAATAGTCAGCAAAAACTATATACATAGCATTTTTGAAGAAAAAAAACTCAAAAACTAAATTAAATGCATCACTAAGTTTTTGATATGTTATGTAGAAGGTGTAATCTTTCCAGAGAAAGTATAAAAATGAAGTAACTCTTTGGTTCTGAGACAATGAAAATTCGTGTTCTAATGATACATTGCACAATTAAGGTGTATTTTTTATATTCTCAAAATTTTTTGGACCACTATAACGCAGAAGTGGTCACCCTAACGAAAAAATCAAAACATACGGGTCTGCAGACTGTCCATAATACACGTTATCTTTTCTGGAGAAGGATGGAAACATGCTCCATAATGGTTTACGACCCATAGTTTAGCTCTCGAAAAGCTAAATGAACTTAGAAAAATCACTTAAGATTTATGTGGGTTAGTTGTTAGGAAATAGGTCTAAAACTCCTACATTTTCCAAATTATTTCACAATTATGTCTTTATTGTTTAAAGTGCGCTAACTAAATTATGATGTTTTGAAATTTGAAATATCTTCTCAACATCATGGGATGCCAGAAGTGGACAGCAATTCCTGCTAGGACCAAAGATGTGAAAAGAAAGTATCGATAGCGTTCCGTAGGCTGTGAAATTTAATAGAAGCAGTTTGAAATTGAGCGTTGGGCTTTTTGTTAAGCAGCATTTTTACTAAGAGGTAAACATTACCGGTAAGATTAGAAGTTGTGTTTTCAAAAACTTTTAATTGGAAATTGATTTCCATCACATATGGTCTTTAGGCAGTGTGAAACCGAACTTTAACATCGCTAGAACCATTCTGTTCCATTGGCGGTATTTGAGCACGATCAAGCGTGCACTCTTTTGCCATTCAAAGTGGCGGATCCGTTCCTACCTTGACCTACCCCGCATGGGGATGTGTGGTAAAAATCTGTGTGTTTGCTGCGAAATACTGCCTAACAAAAAGCCCTATGATCAATTTCAAACTACTTCTACTCAATTTCACAGCCTTCTGAGCGCTATCGAACCATCGATACTTTCTCTTCACATCTTTGGTTATTCCAGCCATGCCATTGTGTGAAGGGCCAAAAATGGGTTGTGTGGATCGATAGGCAACATCACTGCTACGGATCCACTGGGATATAAGAATCTCCCTTCCAACAACAAGATTGAACAATTGATCAAAAGAGCAAGCCATCTAATATGAGGATGCCCCAATGGGCGGGGAGAAGAGCCCGCCTTCTATTCACAAACTGTTAGCAATGAGAAGTTGGCATACCTACTCTCGCCATCCAGAGTGCTTCAATCGGGTGCCCTAATGGTCCCTCTCATTCCCATGAAATATTTATATAATAGTGTATATATTTATGTACGTGTATTATATTACGATCTCCATTTGGTTGAACTTGAAATGCAAGAAATATTGTAAAGTGTTAAAGTGCAGGGTTTTGTGATTCCACGCTTAAGCAAGTTTTCGTTCGTGTATCAACAATAGCAGCAATTCACCAAAATCTTGATTTGAGGTATCCTGAAAAAGTTTGTTAAATTTATTGGAATTTAAAAAAAAATGTATACATTTTTAATTTACTGTTACCATGGTCACCATTTGCTGCTTGATGGTGATTTTAGAACAGCAATCCGCTTTTGTTGTAGCTGGTCTAATAGTTATTGCTCCTGGGCTAGGAAACAGGGAAGATTTAATTGAAAGAGAGCTGAAGACAAATAAGTTATTTAAATCATCTATGAAGTAAATTCAATAACACAATATTATCAAATATAAAGTAGATAAAGAAGTGACAACAAGGGGGGGGGGGGGGGGGTAAATATGAGAACAGGTGGCTTATGACCCATCTTTTAGTTTTCAAAAAGCTAAATGAACTTAGAAAAATCACTTAAGATTTATGTGGGTTAGTTGTTAGGAAATAGGTCTAAAACTCCTACATTTTCCAAATTATTTCACATTGAATGATACGAGCATAAACTCTATCTATCGAGCTAATGATTTGATGTATAAATCATGATTGATCACATATTTATTACTGTAATTTTGAAGATTTAAAATGCATCATCTAGAAACCCAGCTGTTTCCTACCTACTGAAGAAGTTCGCTCAAACTTTGCCTTTGTGTATTTTGCATTTGTTCGCGTGTACCGGAGGGAATGTTTTCATCAGCTTCTTCTCACATCTAGGCTTGTTGCCAGAATGTAATGTTGAGCATTGAGGTAAAACAAAATTTCATATTTAAATGATCTAAATTCACTATTTATTTCATGTTTCTTCCAGTCATTTAAGGTTAATAAGCGACAGATGGCATCACTGTTGCTTTTGAGAGAGCTCATATTTCGACTCTTGTTTGTTATAGCGTACCGGTATTGAAACATGAAGCCTGCTATCTCTTACATTTGCTAGTTTTTAAAGGAAGCATCGCGTTTGTCGCTTTGTCTAACGTTACCGTGAGATTAAAAAAAAAAACAAGAAACTCACATTGCCAATCTAAAGATCCATGACAAATTAAAAGTGTGGTAGTGTACGCCTGTCTCATAACCTGCTAGTAGACGAGTTTGTTGTCCTAGCAACCTTCGCTTTTCGTTGATTGTTTTCTAGAGTGCATGGGAAAAACGAAGGAACGGGTTGAGGAAATTGACGTTAGCAGCAACTGGCCTATTTCATTTTAACTTCCCACACATATACAATATTTTTAATTTATGTACGGATTGGGGAGCTGAAGAAAACATTTTCATGATGTGAAAGCAATCCGCATGCTTTTAATAAGTCCCTGCAATTGGAAACTTTACTCTATCGTTATGCAATGTTCTGAGTCTAATGCTCGTTTCAGAAGTTAAGTTCCGATAGATACGAAGTAGGTTGAGGGATTAACGTCCGAATATTGGCAGTTATTATTATAGATTACATACAGCTTCATAAAAGATCGCAGGTGATGCATAAACTGCTAAAACCCCGTCACGGACTCTATGTCTAAAAAAAATAACACGAGGGGGCCGGACAATAAACACCATGAAAAAGCAAATATAGACCGTATTTTCCAATAAATTTCGCCATTTAGTGCATTCGTTTATTTCTGCAAATAAGAATATTCAATAACCTTCCAATATTGCTTTCACTTTTTGTTTTAAAAAACACTGTTTTAAAAAAAAACTTTTTCGAGCGTATTAGTAGAACTATTGTGGTTGGGAAACTAAGAGAATTTAAATTAACACTTCAGTTGATCACTTTTTAAAAATTTAAAAATAAAACATTAAAACACTGTTTTCAAATTATCACTAGTAAACGTGAGCAAATCCCGACCAAAAGGGAACAACAAAATTATTTCAGTTACGCTGTTTTTATAACAGAAATTGTTAGAATTTAGATCGCAGATTATAATAGAAATTGTAACAAAAAATCCTCTCGAAGTAACAACATTATAGCGAACTATGATATAGATAAGAATAATAAACAAAACAAACTTTGGTACAAAATCATATCAGCTAGTGTTAGAATTAATTTATTTCTTCATGCAAATTGTGACTTCCAAGGCATTATATCTGAATTTGTTATATGTATGTTTTACAATTATCTAGATGAGAAAGTCTTCAACAATTTTTTATCATAATCAGTAAGTCGTATCAAGGTTTGTTATAATTTTGTTATTTTTATGTTATACCCTTCTGGTCGAGATACCTTTAAATTCCACTAAAGAAATTTCTATTTGCGTGTTTAGCTGTTGAAATCCAGCTGTTGGCCCAGTGGTTAAAAACTTGAATTTTATGAAAAAAATCATTCTCTAAAATACTAAGTCAGCCTAATGGCAATACTAAAGAATAATGGTCCAATATTTTTCGATAAGGAACAAAACTACCAATTATTAAGAAACTCTGCGAGATTGTATACATTTTTTTCCATGGAATTGCTGTATAACGTTCTTAAGCGAAGCTGAATAGAATGCTTAGGAAAAAACTACAAGGTACAGCTCCTTTGAGCTATGCAAAATTATGACGTAGAACTACGCAACTAAATGTAAGTCATTTGGATTGTACAATGCAATATTCATTGAATTTACCCTTTTCAAAGCTTATCAGGCCTATTTTTTCCAGGTATTGTAATACAAGCAACTTGCAACTAGTATTTTGATTAATTTGGTGCTCAATAACATAGAAACGATAGAAATAAAGAAGAAAATATTTGATTGAGACGTGTTAGGTCATCCAAACTGTCCTGGAGTTTAGAACTTAAGATCTACAGTTGAAACAGTAGCTTTATCCGTTTTAGAATGTTATGATATGTATTAAAACATATTCAGTGAAGGTACTGGAAGACCAACAGAAAATATTATGAGATGATCTTGGGATTATTTGTCAAACAAAGTAACTTAAGCTACTGTTACAATTGTAGACCTTAAGTTTTGACAGTTTGACTGTGATAGTATGAATGACCTGAAACTAACAAGGTGTTCCTATGATGTCTGTGGACGTCTCAAAATATTCATTGACTACATTTACTTCTGTACATCTTAAGTTCTGAGCTCAAAGTCAGTTTTTATGGCCTTCAATATCCCAAGATACTCTGATAACGACTGCCCGAGTAGGAACGAATAACTTGATAACTGGCCTTGGTATTCAAGAGCTCAGATTAAGTGGTAAAATACCTGAGGATAATACAATATAATTGTTCCCACAATGTTATGCGAACACCAAATTGAGGTAAGACAATACCAAAATAGTAGTATCTGAAATAACAAGTTTTGTTATTCGAGAGATATTTTGCATGAAATTCTTAGGTATTTTGCTAAGGTATTTAACCTCTTAATCTGAGCTCTTTAATTCCAAGGCCAGTTACCAAGAACAAAATTAGGTATTCATATGTTGTTGTCTCCTGCTCGGGTGGTGACCTCACAGAAGATTCACTGAATGTGTTTGAAACACATCACCTTTATAGGTTATGAAGCTAATGCAACGACTGTAGATCCTAACTTCTGAACTCAACGGCAGTTTGGGACCTGGAACATGCCAATATCTTGTTTATTTTAACGTTCGAAAATATTCACTGAATATGCTTGAATACGTTACGTTACTTTGTATAGCCTTAAAAGCTACTGTTACTACCGTACATAGATTTCAAGTTCTAAACTCCAGGCCAGTTTAGATTACTTAGAGGATTATATAATGATTGTTAAGGTTCCAAAAGATTCATTTCATATGATTGAATAGTATATAGTAACTTTATGTAGCCGAAAAAACTACTGTTACAACTGTAGATTTTATGTTTAGAACTTAAGGACAGTTTGGATGACCTAGAATATCCCAAGATTGTCCCATTATGTCTGTTGACCTTTCACACTACTCAATAAATATTGTTAAATATATATTGACCCTTTGCATACTCCAAAAACCTACTGTTACAACTAGAGATCTTATGTTCTGCACTCAAGGACAGTTTGCATGACCTAGGTCATTCCAGTTTATCTCATAATGTTTTTTTTTTAAGTTTGAAAACAATCACTGAATATGATTGCATCCGTTGCGTAACAAAGTATAGCCCAAAAAGCTATAGTTACTACTGTAGATCTTAAGTTCTGAACTCAAGGACAGTTTGGATGACCTAGAACGTCACAAAATTATCAAATAATGACTGTTGACCATCCAAAAGTTTCATTCAACATGTTTAGTACAAATCGTAACCTTATATAGCCCTAAAAGCTACTGTTACTATTGCAAACCTGAAGCTCTGAACTCAAGTACATTTTGGATAAGCTAGAACATCCCAGAAAGATACGAAAATGTTTAACGTTTAGCATCAATAATTTCTTATATGTATGGATGTGTACCATATATATGCTAAAACAATGCTTTACACTTTACACTTTACACTTAATGAGGCATATATTTTTTCTTGAACTTCTTCATATTAAGGATGTGCTAGGTCGTCAATTAGGTCTTAAATTCAATTGTGTTTTATGTAGAACAAATTTGTGGAAGATAGTATACACTTGATTCAGTCTGTGATTTTATGCAGCCATATTCCGCCATATTGTGTACAGCCATGGTCTGAAGGAGTGAATATACTTTTTTACGACTTAACATTTGTGATTTTTTTTATAGTGTCTGGCCAAAAATCAACAATGTTCTCTATTGAAATTGATGCGTAGATAAGTTTCCGATCGATAGGTTTAAAAATCTTGAAAATCTTTTGAGAAACAACTGAGATATTAAATTGTACCCCACTATAGAAAACAAAGACGTAGTCCTACGTCAAAAAAAATGAATTATTCAGCATAAATTGTCTTTTAGTGGTAATCGGTAATTTGAGACGGGTCTTCAGGAAGGCACAAAAGCAAACTGATGCAAACAAAGCTGAAAAGAATGCTAATGAAAAAAAATTCAGCATAGATGGTCTTTTATTGGTAATCGGTTACTTAGTTTTGGTCTTAAACAATGTTAGCTTATGTTTCAGAACTCAAATCGGTTGGACTTCTAAATAAGATCAGCGAAAATATCATGATCATACTATCGAAATTTCAAATACAATGTGTTCAGAATCCTAAGAAAGATCCACTTTTATGTTTATCAATTACAAATCCTCGATCATACAATTGTACTATCTGTTCGAAATGTCGAACCAAATTTGATTATATATATTTTTTAATAATCATTTATTTGTACAGGCTCAATCGAATTAACTTTACAGAGTCAAATTTTCATATTTTTATACATCATTTATCTTAAAACTAAAGTTAGGAGGATAGAGCCGATTACTCGCGGCCGTCTCGAGGTTAATAGGAATTACAAATTACGGATGGGAAAGAGGGTGGGAATTTAAAGTTTGGTTTACATAACACATTAAATTTAAATTCTAAATTATCTAAACACTTATAACTATACAATTTATGATTTTCTTTTGACTTGAACATTTCTTGAAAAAGAAAAAGAAACACACACACATACACATATAAAAAAAACATATACTAAACACACAGGTTAAACTAACTACAATCTAATGCTAATGTTAGTCAAAAACACATAAATGGGTTTCATGTACTCCAAATCATGTACAGCCAAAATATCTCGAATTGGCACATAGGGCAATAGAGCCCGAAGGGAATCATAAAGCTCAGATCTGACTCCACGATGCTCAGCACAAAACCAAATAACGTGATCTGCGTCCTGATAGCCTTGTCCACACTCACAGAGATTGATGTCCCTCGGCCCAACCCGGTATAAATGAGCGTTCAAAGAATAATGATTGGACATGAGGCGAGACATGACACGAATGAAGTCTCGACCCACATCCATTCCCCTAAACCAAGATTTCTTCGACGCCTTTGGGATGATAGAATGGTGCCATCGCCCCAAATCTCCTTTACTCCATTTATACGGCCAGCTGACAAGTGACTGTTGACGAAAAATAGTGAAAAAAATCGATGAAGGTGATTTTTCGATCATAAATATCGCCTTCCATAGCGCCCACCTTTGCAAGCGAGTCCGCTTTCTCACTGCCCGGAATTGAACAATGAGATGGGACCCACACAAAGGTGATGATCAAATAACGCGAAGATAAAGCACTTAGAAGCTCCTGTATTTTCATGAGAAAATACGAGGAGTGCTTTACCGGCCTCAAGGAGCGAATAGCCTCTATAGAACTGAGACTATCCGTGAAAATGAAAAAATGATCCGGTGTTAGTGAGGCAACAATTTCTAGCGTAAAATGTATAGCCGCTAATTCAGCGACATACACGGAACAAGGAGCTTGAAGTTTACGGTTGGCGCTATAAATTTCATTAAATATACCAAAGCCGGCGAACTCCTCTATCAAAGATCCGTCAGTGAAGAACGATTTGGTGGAATCAACTTGGCCAAACTTTGCAGCAAATATCACCGGAGCAATCAAAGGACGATGATGCTCTGGGATTCCACGAAGCTCCTGCTTCATGGATAAATCAAAATGAACCGAATTGTCGAAATCGGAGAAGCAAACACGATTGGAAATGTTCGGCGAAGGGCTGACATCCTGTGTTATGTACAAATGGTACAAGGTCATGAACCGGGTTTGAGGATTCAACTCAAGGAGCTTCTCAAAATTTGCGATTAAAAATTTGATTATATTTCTGAACAAAATTTACCAAAAACGTTACTTAATTGCAATTCCAAGTAAGGTTTTTGAAGATATCTGAACAACAAACTTTTTCGTTACATAAAATACTTTTCCATGAACTCTGTTAAGATCATTTTTCGAAACAGTCCACAGAATAGATAAAACACATTCCTTAGATTTTTCAGCACTAGCGATTTGTTGGACCTGTAAAACGAACATTGGATCCTCCCTTAAGTCAGTCGGTAAAGGCGCAGCTACAAAGCAACACCATGCTGGGGGTGGCTGGGTTCGATTCCCGGTCTGGTCTAGGAATTTTTCGTTAAGGAAGGAAGGCCAATCATACTAATGCAAAAATGGTACCTGGCATCGAAAGCTCTTAATTAATAACTGTGGAAGTGCAGTTAAAGAACTTAGTTGAGAGCAAGCAATAAGCAAATGGTGAAAGCAATATGTTTGAAATGCTAAAGAAGAAGAAAGTAACACGAACATCGTCAGTTTAAACCCCATAAATGTACTTGTCGCTTTCTTCAACCGCTATCAACAATTACGCAATCCTGGGACTGCCAAACCATCCAAATCGCCAAGATTACCATCTTTTGCACTCAACTCCACTTCCAAACAATCAATTAACCTCTCGGCCGAAACAAAAAAGTCCCCGCAGTTTTTTGTGCATCATAGCCTTAACCACGTCTCACTTCCGTCCCAGAAATGTCGAGGGAAAGAAGAAAGACCTCACCTCCCCCTCAGCCTCCAGCCCCGCGCGCGCCCGCTCATCCCAGGTGGATTAAATGGCCTAATCGTTGTCTAGTTGAGCACCGGCGCGCATTCAGCTGAGCCAACTCGATTAGTTAACCGACAGACACACACACACACACACACACGTGCAATCCCAACGTAGTTTGATCTTTTGTGAGTGTGTGACTTTCTAATGAGCATCGCTCATATCGTCGTCGTCGTCGTCGGGTCTTCGGGTTGTACCTTTTACCAAGGCTATGGGAATTGTTGTTTAGCCCGTGGCTCACCAGCGCAGCTTAATACCTGGTTGGGCGAAAGTTTTAGGGAGTCGTCCGTCCGAAAAAAGGGTATCATCGTGCCGGGCTGGCCAGTCTTCGGAAAGGCGGAAGGTACCATGTCGAGATGACGCACTCGTTCGTTCATTCGGAGTCGTGAATGCAGTTGCCCGCCCGGAGGCTTGATTTTAATACCCTTATTAGTTTTGTTTATCACAATTTAGGAGGAGGAGGAGGACATCGGAGGAGGCGGGGGGACTTTCTCGTGAATGGACCTTTCTATCTTGAAGCACCCTTTTTGTTGCTGTCTTTATCTCTATTGCTTTGGGGATTGAATTGTTTGGTGGTCGGAACCTTTCGAAGACGCCTTTCGTGATCGTTCGCGTGGTTGGATGAATGGATCTCGGTTGAGTGGCAGCGGAATAATTGGCGGATATGCAAATTATGGCCGTGTTGATTGTGGCCATTATGATTGATTATGCGTGTGAAATGTGATGCAAGCAGGCTGGAAAGGTCAGTTACAATCAATTTTGCCGGGATGGTCATGGTCAATTTGATCCCGCCAATATTGGAGATCAGCTTGCATTAATTATTCCTATATTCGACTTCTTAGTTTTAAATCTATAATAAAGTTTTTCAGCAACATTTGTAATTTAAAATATTTTTCTTTTTCCTTTCCAGGTATGTTCTAACGTTCAAAAGTCAACATGTAATAACACATTTAATAGTAAGTACAACGTCGTTAAATTTCACCTTTATGAATTTCAATTCAGCCTCTAGACAGTAACATAATCTTCTAATGATTTGGAATGTCTGACTGATATCAGGTTCAGCGGGTTTCTAATCTTCAATGGGATGTACAGGGTGTCTCACAATAGGTGTCACTAAAACAAAATGGGATAGCAGCAAAACAAATCAACCAAGCCATAGCATTTTTCATTTGAAAGATTCATGTTATAGAAATAAACCATATTAATTCAATTGGAATCTCTCGTCATTTTTCTTGATAACTTTGCGCAAACGCTTTGTAAACCCATCGCAGCTGGCACGCACGATTTCCTGAGTAAGCCCCCCACTGATTTAAAGTAAGCCCTTTCGTAGGGCCTATGTGTTGAAGCACATAACCCCAATCAAAGTAGTCAAGTGCCTTCTTTGCCTTGTGAACTGAGTCCTGTTGGAAACAACATGGTGTAAAGGGTGTCCACGATGAAATTGCCACACACAAAATTGATTCGCAAAATTCGAGTTTTCATCCGATTGCCATCAAATTTTCAGGGATTGAGAAATAACTATTAAACTTCATTTTACCATTTTACTCGTATTTTATTTACAGTCCATACGCAAATGCCCGCACCTTGGCATTAACCCCGGCCATAAGATTCTGCACAACCTGTGAATCAACCGTTTTTTGCATGTAAACCCATACTTTCTTCAGTTCCTCGACTGTCTTCACTACCTTAGGTCGTTTAAGAAGGTGCTGCTTCATAATCGCCCAGTACGGGACGGAGCTCCGGAGTGTTGGGAGGGTTGAACATTTTCGGCACGAAATTGACCGTATTGTCCGCATACCACTTCAGCACGTCCTTGGAGTAGTGGCATGAGGCCAAATCCGGCCAGAAGATTGTTGGGACGTTGTGGGCCTTCAGGAGAGGAAGCAGCCGCTTCTGGAGGCACTCTTTATGTACACCTGTCCGTTCATCGTGTCCTGGGTCACGAAAGGTGCACTCCGCTTCCCGCACGTCCAGACGGCTTGCCAAACCCGGATTTTCTTTGCAAATTTGGACATCTTCTGAGTGCGGACATGCTCCGGAACGCTGAACTTATCCTTGGCCGTGAAAACAGGTTGCCGGGGATCTGTTTGAAGTCGGCCTTCACATATGTTTCGTCGTCCATGATGCAGCATTCAACTTTCGTCAGCATGTTGAGGTACAACTTCCTGGCACGGGTTTTGGCGGACTTGTTCTGCTTCTCGTCGCGATTAGGGGCCTTTTGTACCTTGAACGTTCGAAGCCCAGCCTTAGTTTTGGCCTTCTGGACAAAACTTCGGCTTAGGTGCAGCTTCTTAGCCACATCCCGAACGGAGGCGTTCGGATTTCGGTTGAAGGCCCCAACTACGCGGTTGTGATTTTTGGTGTTGTACGAAATACTTTTTCCTTCACTTCTGGGCTTCCGATCGGTGGTCAACCGTTCCTCGAACCGCTTAATCACTCGCGACACCGTGGAATTCGCGATTCCCAACGTTTTAGCGATGGAACGATGCGAGAGATCCTTGTTCTCGTGATGAATGCGCAAGATTTTATCACGCACGAGCTGTTCTTTCGACGCGAGTTTTGATCACAGGACTTTAAAACTTGCAGGATGTAAATAATGCACTATGAACTAAATCCACCCAAATTTTCATTAAATTCTACCCAACGGTTAAAAAGTTAGAGCAATTTCATAGTGTGGCAATTTCATCGTGGACACCCTTTATTCCCATGCAGCGTTGAAGCATGAGAGAGCAGATGGTTCTTCAAAACCTGATCGATGTAATATTCAGTGTTGATTTTTACGTTAGGTTCTATGAAAAGAAGCGGAAGTTTTCTTTTTCGTGAAATGGCGCCCCATACCATGATTTTCGATACATTCTGATGGCGTTCTACAGCTAAATTATCTCTTGAAATATTGGCAAGACACACGATCATTTTGTTGATTATGACTGTCCTGAAGGAGGAAGAGCTTTTCATAAAATAAAATCTCGCAGTCACCGTGCCGAACCAACAGATTTCTTGCTTTTGACACTCCGTCAACCCGTGAGCCCGTTGTTTCTTGTACGGCTTGCATTCCAGATCATGTCTGAGAAGCCTGTTAATTGAAACAGGGGACATTTGAAATTGTTTACTCAATTTACAGCCAGATACGTCCGGATTGCGTCTTATTCGCTCCCTCACACATTTAATCTGGGGTGACCCCGGCGTATTGGTTAACGTCCATACTTCTCACGTGAAAGTCACGATTTCGAATCTCACTCCTGGACCAGTAACGAAAATATCCTAAAAGGTATTTGAGTGACTACGACGGGAGATGAACCAGTTCAGGGCTGAAAGTCTCGATAATAAAGGAATAAAAAAACATTTGATCTATTTCTTCGTTCTGGCAATTCGTCTGGCACCTCCTTTGTGTTGATTTTCAGTTTCCTTCGTTTGAAGGTACGATAAACAAAACGCTCACGGTCCACAGTGGTCGGTAAAGCCTTTTTTCAGGGCGAAATTAATTACTCCTAAGGGTTACGTTTCCGAATCATGGTGTCTTCTACAAAGTTGTATTTAAACAAGTTGTCCATCTTGTGGTGATAATTTGGTAGTTCCAAACATTACCGGTAGGGCGGAGCTGTTGCTAACTTTTGAACGAAACACAATAGAAGGGTGATATTAAAAGCACGTTTGTAGGGAATATAATTTCAAGCAACTTTGTCTCAGACACCATTTTTTCTATCTCTTCATTCGACCATGATAGAGCTATTTTTCTGCTTTATATGAGGGTGCCTCACGCTACATGCTGTTCATTCACGACTGAAGCGTCTGGCCCTTGTGCACTGCTATAGTTCGGAGCTATTTTGCTGGTGTACGTTAGGGTGTCCCTAAAAAATCAGTTTTTTTATTCTAACTTTTTAGTTTCAATTCTTAGGAAAACATAATCTTGGAGCAAAGTGTAGAGAAAATATGATACAAGTTTTTGCTGAACAAGTGTATAAGTATATTTTATTGTTCAAAAGTTAGGGATAATTTTAACGAAAAAAATGGCCGATTTTAAGCAGTCCCTGCTCGTGTACCCCAGGAGTACCCGGCTCATTTATATAGCATTATGTTCCTTGATACCCATTAAAACAAGCATTTAATGATATTTTGGCCAATTCTCGCCTAAACAATCATAAGGGCGAAAAGAAAAACGCATTTATTTAGCTAAAACTACTCGTAACTTTTGAATTACAAGCAGTATTAAAAAACTTTGTTCAGCAAAATGTGCGCTATAACGGTTTCTATATTTTGATTAAAGATCACTTAATCCTAAAATGAGAAACAAAAAAGTTATAATGAAAATACTCGTTTTTAAGAGACACCCTGATATAAAGCACAAAAATAGCTCTATCATGGTCGAATGAAGAGATAGAAAAATGGTGTCTGAAACAAAGTTGCTTGAAATTATATTCCCTACAAACTTGCTTTTAATATCACCCTTCTATTGCGTTTCGTTCAAAAGTTAGCAACAGCCGGTTGCTTTGGTAAAGTTTGAACTACCAAATTATCACCACAAGATGGACAACTTGCTCAGATACAACTTTGTAGAAGACACCATGATTCGGAAACGTAACCCTTAGAGTAATTAATTTCGCCCTGAAAAAGGCTTTTCCGACCACTGTGCGGTCTAAGTTTTTCCAAATGTAATTTTAAAACCTTCTCCCGTATGGCTACCATGGTAGCTGATAGATATAAATAAACGGAATCGCTTATTTATCTTCAGCGATATGCTGTCAAAAGAATAAACTCAAAGCGGGTATAATCAATCCCGGTGTTAAAATTACCCAGCTGAAATAAACCAAGACAGAAAAAAGGTGACACCTATTGTGAAACACACTCCAACCCAATTTCCTCCCGGTTATCAATTTCAAAAACAAAAACATCAAAGATCACAAGAAGTTCGTCTTGGTCCCTATAGGAATTACTATTCATCTCAAATAAAATTCACCGAACAAAAACATACCAGTTTATCGATTAACTTGTCTCCATTTTCTTCAAATTTCTTATTAGCTGCCGTGATTCATGGATAACGTTGTATGCTTTTTATTACTCTTCTAGACTTTTTTAACTGTGATACATAACCCTCTCCCATATGAATGATATATGAGCATTTTTTTTAAATTATCGTACAGATTAGACCGAAGGTTCTTAGATTGTGACGAAACTTCGTCCACGCCTAAGGTTCATGGATGTATGAATAAAAACAATTTAAAAAAATCAGGGTTACCAGTCTTCCTGGCAAACGCCAATTGAAGTTTTACAATTTTCTTGAACATCACTTACCTCGATAGTTCGTCACTCAAGAACGATTTATGGTAGATTTTTTTCCAAACCAAAAATTTGGAAAAAATAAAATTTAAAAAAGTTTTAAGCTACATTTTCCACAGTGAAGGATTTTGTTTTGGAAAAGCTGGAAAACCATTTTGTTAGTCTTGAAAAATTTTGAATATTTTTTTCTTGGTCACTTCTAAAAAATAACAATATGGAAAAACTGTTTTGGGCGTATTATTTTCTTGTTTATTACTTCATAAGCTTACATTAATGAAACTTTGGCGATGGGCTTAATTTTGTTTTTGAGTAATGCTCGACCGGCCTCAGGTTGTTACGAAACATTGCCCACGCGTAGGGTTCATAGATATATGAATAAAAACAATTTTTGAACAAATAAGGTTTGCTAGTTTTCCTACAAAACTATCCACAGTGAAAGAAACTACTAAATAATACGAACATTGTCAGTTTAAACCTCGTAAATGTGCTTGTCGCTTTCTTCAACCGATATCAACAATTACGCAATTCCGACTGCCAAACCATCCAAATCGCCAAGATTACCATCTTTTGCACTTAACTTAACACTTGAAATCAATTAAATTAAATCTTTTTCTGGTATTTCCGGATTTTCCAAACAATTTTCCTTAACTTTTGAATGTTTTGTAGGAAAACTGGCAACCCTGATTTTTTCTAAATTGTTTTTCATTCACATATCCATGAACCCTACGTGTGGACAAAGTTTCGTCACAATCTAAGACCTTTCGGCCCAATCTGTACGCTAATTTAAAAAAATCCCCATTTGTGTATAGAAAACCAGTGACAGATCCATAGTTTTTCGAGCATTACTCAAAAACAGAAATAAGCCCATCGTCAAAATTTCATCAATGTAAGCTTATGAATTAATAAACGAAACAATATTTTTTTTTTTCAGAATTTTTCATGATTCAGAAACAAAAATTTCCGGCTTTTCCAACAAAAAGTTCCTTCACTTTGGAAAATTGTGTAGTAAATATTTTTTGAATTAAATTCTTTCAAAATTTTTAGAAAATTTCATTATTGTTTGGAAAAAAAATTAGCTCTACGATTATTCGTTCTTGAGTTATGAGTTTTTGAAATAAGTGATGTTCAAGAAAATCGGAAAACTTCAATTGGCGTTTTCCTAGAAAACTGGCAACCTCGAATTTTTAAATATCGTTCTTTGTTCATTCCCATATAGTATTACATGATCATACTACAAAAGATCAAATTACTGGTCGTAGTGGTTTATGTCCCGAACAGTGGGGAAAAATTTACATGATCATGCATCGAGTTGCTGAAAAAAAAGCTTAGCTTCGAATACCAACCATTCTAGCTTACTTACTAGTAGTGATGTCCACATCCTCGGTGTGGTAAAGAGAGATTTTAATTTTTCCACACATTCTTCCTACCTCAATGAGAGCTCTTCTCTTGTTTATATTCACCAACCTGTTTGCGTGCGGGTAGCGCATGTGAGTGAAAAAAATGGTGTCTATTCGCACAACACTCAATCGCTCTAGAGTGAGAAGAAGAGCTCTCAAATTCACAGTAGTGAATGAAGATGAATTCCCGACGCGTGCGCCCCAGTGAGCTCACTGACGTGGGCTCTTTTACTACTATATAGCAGTGATTGCAAATTCGCTTTGACGCTTCATAACAAAGGAAGAAAGAATAATATTTCTTCTCGCTTTCTTTTGTCGGACATTTTCTACACTTCCGATGATGTTTCGCTACCAAGCGCACCAGCGAATCACAGAAAGAGCACTGGCGCATCCTCGCACTAGTGTACGCGGCAGCGATCGGCGAAGACAGATGAGAGCACGTGAGAGCGATCGTTTAAAGAGAGAGTGATTCTCTCACTCCAAGCCATCCAATCGAAGACTTTCACTCTGTCTATTTACCGCCGAATAAAAGCACTAATTTACGATTTTATTTCTTCAAAAAAATTTTTCTCAAATGACTCATCTGATCAAATATCGTCTAAGAAAAAGTTATAAGTAATGAAGTGTTCTTCAAGAAAAAATAGCACTGAAACTGAAACTTATGCTTGAAAAACATAAAACGTTGATTTTCTCAAAGGACCGCACCCTCCCCCCGCGATCCTCTTCATTTTTATTTTCAAAAAGCTTCCTTCAAGCTGGTGAAGAGTTTAAGAGGGTCGCTTCTTTAACTTTTTATATTTTATTTTTGAATGTATACGATTTTTTGAAAATATTGAAAATGATAATTTTTTTATAAAAATTTACTGTAACAAGATTTTTTGTATTATTTTTTATTTAAAAGCATACATTTTTTTTCGTAAGTCTAGCCGTTCTCAAGTTATTGCGAATTTTATTAACCAAAATTCTATGTTTTTGTAATTATTTTGGTCCTTTTTTAGTATTTGTTGTGATGTCCACAAAAAAAAATGTATTTTTCTTAATAGATTATTAAAAACCAGGCAATTTTTTCTCGGACATGGTGGCAGTCAGACATACCTGTCACTGCTTGGACGCGATGGAAAAGGAATCAAATTGATGCTTT
>JASCZW010013203.1:0-26309 GCA_034211315.2 Aedes japonicus
GTCACTGCTCTCTGCATTATTCGGGCACCGGTCGATATTCCGGCAATCTGGAGGATTCACTAGCTTGGGAAGACCAAACCGATCTTGGCAGCATACCACCTGCAGTCTCCCTTGCCCTCTATCCTTGCGGATGAACGGCAAGAGCACGCTTTTTCAGGCATTCTACGATGTAAACTTGGGATGTCATCGTCGAGGATTTGACGAATGTTTTCGTTTTCAGACCACAACTGCAAATCACACATTTGCCAAATCATGGCCTTCTTTGCGAACTTGTCGGCAAACACGAACTTGAATCTTCCCGGCACATCCCCGCGTCCCCACCTCAACACTTTGCTGCGCATCTGATTCCAGTTTTTCCTTGATTCCAGTTTTTTCATAGGTTCGCTGAATCCTTTCCACACTTCAGGGTTTCTTTGCAGGTTTTGAGCACTCGTCAAATTGTTGTTTTCGGCATCTTCAGCACTTTAGCCGCGCTTGAAACTGGACCACTCCAGTTTTTCCAGGTGTTAGTGCACAATATGTTTTCACCTTCGAGTTTCGTTGCTTCTGAGCGCAGTGTCGACGACTTTGACTTCAAACTCTATAAAGTTGTGCTTTATAGAAGTGTAAACAAATCCATTGTCAGAGGTTTTCGATTTCCAACAGTAGAGGCGTGCTAGCGTTCGCGCGAAGGGTGTACCAATTTACTTTTAGTCAGCCTTTATTCGACCTCACTACACTTAATCGAATCCAAATCAAGCTAAATCTTTCTCCCAAAATGGGTTAGCAAACACTGCATTGTATCCCTTGCAGCTCCTTTGTTCCTAAAGGGAAAACATTTGGCAGAAAAGAACCATTTTGTTGTCTGAAGATAACCTATCCTTTTTGGCATGCATTACATGGGGCAATATTCTGTAACGTACAGCTAACGAGAAGGGTATCCACCGGCCAACTTGGCAAAAGCCTCACTTTCGATTGAACGTCAAGTAAAATCAATTATGTATTATTTCATTTCTACGGCAATAACTTTCTCGATATCAATGATCTTTTAAGGCAAACACTGCTTGTCTGCAGTATGACACACACGCGAAGCCGCAAATTGCATGAAATAGTTCTAACAAAGACGAGTTTTTGTATTCAACATTGTCCACAATGTATGGGTAACAAACCAGTAGATGTCAGGTAAATCTTGTACCTACGCTTATAATGTTCTCTGATTATTATTGCGAAACAAATTCCAATCTTAGTAGATCTTTATCCTATAGTAGCCGCAACTATATGACATTGAATATATATTGGGAAGGAAGGTAGCATCAGAGTATCACTCAAGCTGGAATTGGACAATAGAGTGGTTTGACAACCGGTGTCTAAAATGCCTTCTGGACTTTGAACGTACAAAAAACATATAATTTTTTGCGTTATCTAATGCACATTCATAGAATGCTAGATTTGACATTTGTAAGTTCATGGGATATTTCTCGTAAATTTAAGCAAGATAACGTCTGAATCTAGTTGGTTGAATTAAAGATTACTTACGATTTCATTGTTTAAGCTCTTTGGCTTATAAGTGAACGAGGGTAAATTTAACGCACCAGTTAAAATTCATAATTTTTTCTGTGTACATAGTCCGATTTTTTACTCTTGCAAATACTTTTGGTCAAAGTTAGCTGTTTTTGCCATATTCCGACAGAAGCATTTGTGTTATGCCAGAAAGCTACGCCTACCTTGTTGTCTAATTCCTTTTTTTCTTATCGGTGATCAGGTGTTCTCTGTAACACGGGCACACAGAAGAAAAAATTAACATGCGCGTAAAATTTCCTTCCCAATCTTCCATACTAATAGGCTATATTCCGGCGTTATCTGGCTTAAATTCACATGAAATATCCCTTTATTTTCTGCCAAATCTAGGATTCCCTTTATGTGCATTAGATAACGCAGAAAATTTAATGCACCTTTTTTATCTGTGTAGAATTCACGATTCCCTACTTTTTTGCAGGCACGATGCGGAAAATTTAAATTTTAGAAATGCGCGTGCAAAATTTCGCCGGGAATCTTTTCACTCTTCCAATTCCAGTTTGAAAACTTTTTCGCACTTTAAATAAAATTAACAGAATGTATATAATACATACAGAACTAATATTAACAAATGTCTCGAACATGTTACCCTAAAATCAAAAAAGTTATAGATATTTGGGTGTGTTGCTATTTCAACGAAGTGAAGTCTCGAACGAAGAGCTTGCGCTAGCAGCACAGTTCTTCCATTCGGTTTAAATAACATAAATATGACTTGTGTTTGTGATAATCAAGTTAAAGCAACTAATTATGACAGTAGTGTGCTACTTGGGCGTGACAGTGGCGAGAGGGCTTAAGATGAAGAAGGCACCCAGACAGGGATGTCTAGAGGAAGGCCAGTTCCCGGACAAATGGAAAATACAGAAGCTAGGCTTGCTCCCGAAGCCAAGAAAGCCTGCGGGGATCCGGCATGATATAGGCGAATAAGCTTGCTGGATACGCTCGGAAAACTCCTGGAGAGAATCATCCTCAACAAACTGACGAAATTTACCGATAGTGAACATGGTCAACTGATTATGCAATCCGTTTCCGGAAAGGGAAGTGTACGGTGAATGTTATTCGACTGTGGTTGAGACAGCCGTCAAGTCGTCCAAACAGAACCGGAGAAGCGATCGATATCGCGATGTTGTAACGATCGACGTTAAGACCGCCTTCGATAGCGTGGAAGACTATTGCTGAGTGGCTCCACAGAATGAAGGTCCCTGATTACCTATGCTGAATTCTGAAGAGCTACTTTCAGAACCGGGTACTGATCTAAAAGACCTCCGGTGAGTGCGAAAATTGGTGAACATCACGGTGGTAATTCCGCAAGGTTCCATCCATTGCCTAACACTTTGGTACGAGATGTACAACAGAGTGCTGACGCTGAAGCTGCCCAAAGCCGTAATGATCGTTGGTTTTGCGGACGACATCGAATTGTCATTGACGGGAGAACCACTGAAAATGCGGGCGACCGAAGCAATCGGCATAATTGAAAACTGGATGCAGGAGGTGAAGCTGCACCACCACCACAAAACGGAGGCGCTGTGGATCATCAAAAGCAAGCACGAAATTGTTTTCCGGAGGGATTCTGTAGCCATAGGATCATGGCCATCCCAACAAACCTCTATGTCGAATAACTGTTTAGTTCAAATAAATTTGGAGAAGTGATTCAGCTTAGAAGAAAAAGCTGAACAACTTCTCCCAATTTGGTTGAGCAAGCGTTTATTCGACACTGATGTTTGTTGAGATGCGAGTCTTGAGTGCGTACAGAATGATATCATTGGGGGCAGTGTGCGTTATTGCCGGAATCCGAATTGGCATCACTCTGGCGGAGGACAGTGAGTGTTATCAGTGGAGAAATATCGGAGGAGTTTGTAAGCTGACGAGAGCGGAAGCGATGGCGAAATGGCAACGACACGGGGAAAACAGTCAATGGACGCACCAGCTCATACCAGATCTGTTGATCAAAAGGAAGCATGGAGAGGTAAATTTTCACCATACGCAGTTTCATTTGGGTACTTTGCCCCATAACACATGCCAGTATACTACGAGAGGATTTCTAGAAAATATAAGCTTAAAATATAAGTGCCTCTCCGTAATACACCTTTGAAACGTTAAGCTTCCCTTAACGGCTAAACGAACTACGGAGGGAACGCCGTACGGCGCATTGGAGTGGATACCAGTAAAACCCCAATTATGGTAACTGGCTGCGAAAAGGATAACTAGTGGTACTGTTGCATTCGGGCTGGCTCCTGTGTCGTCTCCCTCGGTACTGCTGGGTAACACCGAGCAGGAAATGGCGAGGTTCCAGCGGCACAGGTTGTCTCCGTCCCATTAAAACCTTGTCAGACCTCCAGTACGTTCCATTCTCCACCGCCCGACCTCGCCAGTCGGACGGGAGTAGGCTCAGATGACCCTATACCTGACTTATGCTGATCAGGCTCTGAACACGGTTCCTCATGAAGGGCCGTGTCAACTCTCGCATAGATAATCATGGGATCACTATAGCGACTATTCCACGTGGGCTTGGATAGCGGCTGGAGGGGACCCACAAAATAGAGGGTAATACCTCAGGAATGATGAAACCCCAGGAGAAAGCGAATCCGTTTGCTAAAGGCGGCCTAGTGAGGTCCCCACCGCGTAAAACGGTGAGATCTGGCGTGTACAACACTTGCGAAAGTGCCACGGAATCGGAAGCAGGTGCCACGAAGCTGCGTGGCCATGGATGGGCCATGGATAAGATGCGGGAAACCTTTCCTAAAGTGATGGAGGTGTCCGAGCAATTGAATGCGATTATTAACTTGTCGTCATCGCGTAACAACATTACTTAGCACAGAAGAAGATACTAGTGAGGGGGGCGAGTGATGACCCCAGGCGTGGGAGGGAAAGCCACTGGAACATGGTCCGAAAAAAGATAAACAGGACCAAAAAAGAAATTGAAAAGTGACAGGTGGTCCGCAAGTGTAAACGCGGAGAGGCCCTCGTCGTCAAGACCGCGGCATCAAAGTACTCCGAGGTCTTGAAAACGATTCGCGGGAAGGCTGAACTGGCAAGCCTAAGCGTCGAAGTGCAGAATATACGCCGTACCCGCACCGGCGAGATGCTTCTGGAGCTAAAACAGGTGACAACTCTAAAGGGCCCGGCGTACAGAGACCTGGCAAGACAGGCCTTAGGTGAGGGTGTACGCACCCTCGTCTCGTGTAAAAACCTGGATGAGATCACCGAGGCAGCTGAGATCTCCTCTGCTCTAAAGGAACAGTGCAAGGTCGAGGTTGCTGCCGCAGACATACGTCTGGAGAAAGGCTCCACTCGGAACCCAGGTGGCAACCATGAGGGTAGCGGCAGTCAACGCTGACGCGGCGTTGAAAGTGGCGAATGTTAGGGTGGTCCATATGCCCACTAAGCCTACACCAGCCGCCGGGCATGCTTAGATGCCAGAGGCGGCACATGTTCTGGCAGTGCAAAGGCCAGATCGGAGTAAGATGCAGAAGGTGTGGCAGCACTAGCCACAAGGCGCGGGATTGCAAGGACACCCAAATGCTTGATGTGGCCGAAACAGACGATAAGCACGTCATGGGGGGGGCATGTGCCCGGCCGCTAAGGGTATACCAACGACCCAACCATAATGCAGGTAACCCAACTAAACCTGAACCATTCTGAGGCCGCTCAGCAACTGCAGTTAGCAGTCGGTATCGGATATCGCCATAATTTCCGACCCATACCGCGTCCCAGCCGGCAACGGAAACAGTCGAGTAATTAGTACGAGACACTGAAGAAGTCTGCACATTGTAGACGAAATACGCGTATCTGTCGAAGATAAGCAAAGGTAGTTGGAATTAAATGGAGATTACTCATTTTTCTTCTGATTAATAGTTAACGGAAACTAGTTTGTGGACAGGTCCAATATGGCGGAAATATGGACGACATGCAAGTACCCGGCTCAGGAGGTTGTGTCTACCACAAACAAAGGCTTCGTGGTTTGTAAAAGTGAATGGAGTGTTCTTCTGCAGCTGCTACGCACCGTCAAGATGGTCGATTGAACAGTTTTCCAATATGTTCGATCGGATGACATCTGAGCAAACTGGCCTAAGCCCGTTGGCAATAGTGGGGAGCTTCAACGCTTGGGCGTTCGAGTGGGGGAGCCACCTTACCAACTCCAGGGAGCAGATTCTTCTGGAGACTTTGGCTAGGCCTAACGTGGGTACCCAGAGTACCTACCATAGAAACGAAACGGAATCGATAGCAATTGGAGGGTGGATGATAGCTACACCCATAGCGACCACTTTGCGGTTTGTTATTGTATCGTCCACAATACAAGGCAGCGTGCGGAAGGAGGAGCATCAACTCCATTCGCCGGCAAATGGAGGACGTCCTACCTTGACGTAGAGACTTTGAAAGAGGCGCTTGAGAGGAAACGAAACTTACGCGAAACCCAGGAACCTTGCGGCGAACGACTCGTTATGACACTTACACGAGCGCGCGATGCGACAATGTCGAGGGAAGTCAAACGGAGGAACGGAAGATCGCCGGTGTATTGGTGGACGGTGTCGATCGCCGACCTCCGAAGAACATGCAAGACGGAGTATGCACAGAGCGCATAGCACCGAGCGTAGAGGAGCGCTAGTCACCGCGAAGGCCGCACTAAAAAGAAAGATAAAGGCCAGCAAGCAAGCCTGCTTCGAGAGCCTGTGTCAGAAGGCCAATACGAATCCGTGGAGTGACGCCTATCGGGTAGTAAAGGCCAAAACCAGAGCAACGGCGGCTCCAACCGAGCAATCACCAGAGCTGATGCAGGTGATTGTTGGAGGACTTTTCTTAAACCACGACCCGAGTCCATGGCCCCCCGCCGCCGTAGATTTGCTCCATGATCAGCGTTCCAGTATCCCATACCTAAACGCTGCCATAGCGACGGAAAGGTGGACGGCTCTGCCGAACACCCGTGACCACGTGGGCATTGACAACGGCACAACGGGGGCCGGTGACGAACGAAGAACTCATTGCGATAGCAAAGTCGCTAAAGGTGAACAAAGCGCCGGGACGGATGGTATTCCGAACCTGGCCATCAAAACGGCTATCTTGCTGGATCCTGAAATATTTAGGGTGGCGATGCAAAGGTGTCTAAACGAGGGCGTCTTTCAAGACGTCTGGAAAATTCAGACCCTAATGTTGCTACCAAAGACAGGGATGCCACCAGGATATGTCTGTTGGAAACAGCGGGTAAGGTGCTCAAGAGGGTTATCCTCAACAGACTGACAACATACACGCCGGGTATATGCGGTCTGTACAACAGCCAGTTTGGCATCCGTAAAGGGAAGTCGACGGTGGATGCCATTCTGTCCGTCACCAAGAGCGCTGAAGCGGCAATCCAGCGCAAGAGGCGAGGAGTACGCTACTGTGCAGTGCTCACCCTTGACGGTCATTGGCATTGTGAAGAGATGGATAAATTCCAGGAAACTGGAGCTAGCCCACCATAAGACTGAGGTCACGGTGATGAATAACCGAAAATCGGAGCAACATGCCACGATCCGTGCAGGTAACTGCACTATCGAGTCGAAGAGGTTTTTGAGATACTTGGGATTTACCAGCCACGTCGATTACGCGTGCAAGAAATCCTCTATGGCTATCCCGGATGATGTCGAATAGTTCAGCGGTACAGGGGAGCAGGCGTAGGCTCCTGACCAGCGTAGCCCTGTCTAAAGTGAGGTACGGTGAGCTGGCATGGGCTACCGCCCTGAGTACTAAGAGCTTCCTCGGCAAGCTCAAAAGTACCCAAAGGCTAAAGTGCCTGAGAGTGGTCAGCGCATACCGCACAGTGTCATGCATTTTGGCGGGAATGATGCCCATCGGCATCATCATAAAAGAGGACACAGAGTGCGTCTAGCAAAGGAGCACAAGAGTTATCCGCAAGACCAGAGTTACATCAATGGTCAGATGGCAGAGGAAGTGGAATAATTCCACCAAAGGTCGGTTACCGACTGATTCCGTAAGTATCTGGATGGGTCGATCGGCAACATGGGGAAGTTACCTTCCACTTGCAACAGATACTTTCAGGCCACGGCTGCTTCTGACAGTATCTGCAAAAGTACGGGCACGCCGAATCCTTCGCATGTCCCGTATGCGTGGAAGCGTATGAAACTGCAGAACATGTGTTCTTCGTGTGCCCCCACTTCAACGACGTGAAGAACGGCATGATGGCCGAGAGCGGTCGGAACATGACTCCGGATAATCTTGTCTAGAGAATGTGCCAAGACGCGGTAATCACGGCAGCCTCTCAGAATGTCTTAGAGCTCCAGGACAAAAGACGAAACAACCAGCGACAGGCTAGAGGGATCAACTAACTACTAAAGCCCCATGTAGTTATTCATAAGTGGGTGCTTAACGCACAATAGCCCCCCCTCCCCGAAGTAGTACCGAAAGCTGGCTCCTGGAGGGGGGAGTGCAAGGATAGAGGCACGGGTGGGTATTCAGTGGGTCAAGGAGTTGGCATCCTCATCCCCACACCCTGAGTTTTTCAGAAGTCTGGATGCAAATTTTTATCCCGTTAAAAAACACAAACAAAAAAGTGATGTAGAAGGAGATGTTTGCTCATCACCATGAGGCACCAAGAGTGGACAGTAATGTTTTCGCTAGAATGAAAGATATAAAGAGAAAGTGTTGAAAGTTCCGTCAGTGTAAGGTAGGTTGGAAAAAGAACAGATGTTTGAAAATTGAGCGAAAGGGCATGGGTACAGTAGTACTCGAACCAAGGACGTCACCCTTTGCCTAACATTTCACTACGGGGTAGGTCGAGGCACGGACAAATCCGCCACCTCAACAGGCAAAAGATGACGAAGTTTTTTCAGAAGCAGATCATTTATCATCTCCATGCAAAGCGCTAGGAGCGGACAGTAATTTTATTGCTAGAACAAATAGACATGAAGAGAAAGCGTATTGATAGATCCGTAAGAGAACGGCAGGCTTTTGAAATTGAATAGATGTAAGTTTGAAAACGAGCGGAGGGCATTTGAACGGTAGTATACGATCAGGCACATAACCCTTTGTCATACTACCCTATGCAGGATAGGCAAGGGGGGAAATCCCCTTGACTGACAAAAGGTTATGCAACCACTGATGGCTTTGTGATAGTTATTCTAGCGATATATTTACTGTACGCACTCTGTTTTGATGCGCACATGGGAGAGGAATTCTCTCCTTTTTTGGGTTTGTTTTGATTCGCAACGTCTGAGATCACTCAAGTTTTTCAAGTACTTACTCCACGCACGGAGAATACAAACATAGCAATTAAAGATGTAAAAAAGTGATGCATTTATACCGTAGACACCCTGTATTATAAAGTCGTCTCCCCATATCACAATAAAGGTTGAAGAAACCAACGAGATAAGCTGATAATTACATACAGAACAGCTATTCATTAGCCTTGATTATAGAAAAACTCCTTAATTAAACCTCAACATAGGGAACAGCGAACGAAAAACTCACAATCAAATTTATTAAAATTGAACAATTGATTTACAAAACTCTTACAAAACACAATATAGCATGCCATGGAAACTGAAAACCAAAAACATGTCAGTCAGAAAAGTTTTCATCACACAATTAAGCTGCCAGGATTGTTTCCGGCCCAGGAGCAACGGCAACAGTAAAAGTGATGCACCCGAGATTTTAACACGAAATAGTAGTTGTTACGGTTTGCAGGAGAAGCCCACTGAAGCGAAAAGAGTTGAGAATTTACCGCAGAGCAGAATTAAAATTAAAACAAGGTTTTAGGTATTGAGGTGAAAATTATGAACAAGTGCTTCCCCAAACGTTAATGTTAATCCCTACGGTGGTTATTTTTGAACTTGACAGCCGCTTCCCTGAAATGAATCGTATCGTTATTCGGAGTCTATCTTATCTGCATGCACCAACCACTGCCGACGACGGATGGGTTCAGGTTGCGAGATCATAAGGCCTGAGTACTCACCGCTCGTTCTGGTAAGCTGGAGGTCGACCTACATAAAACGATAATGCAGCAGCTCTCCTCCAGTCAGTGGCTGTAGACACCGGAAGAAACACGCTTGCCTATGGAAGATGGTTTAGTACGAAAATTCACATTACCAGCCATGGATTCGTTGATGTGTTTTGTTTGGGCTAAATTACATCACGACATGGCATGGTGTGTTTGTTTGGAGAGTTAAAAGTTTGCCTTTCGTTGCAGGTTGTTGTGGATGGGTTTATTTTTCTTCTGTTTGCTTTTATATTCAACATTTTTGGGGTGGTAGGTACTTTGGTTCCGCACGTGCTACCGTATGGCACGGAAAGCAATAAAGAGAAGGACTTAAAATTCGAGAGTTTTGCTTTCCGAGTTTCCGAAACCCAGCTAACCGGTTTGAAAAATAGATTTAATTATTCGCTTAC
This sequence comes from Aedes japonicus, assembly GCA_034211315.2. Lineage (NCBI taxonomy): Eukaryota > Metazoa > Arthropoda > Insecta > Diptera > Culicidae > Aedes > Aedes japonicus. The sequence continues at coordinate 9,931 of JASCZW010013203.1, forward strand.
GGAATGCTACCGGTGCAATGGTACAAGCTTGCAATATTGTGTAAAATGTTGTTGCTAGCAATTTCACAGGAAGAGGTGGCGGGTATCTAGGGGATTGATCATAAATTACCTGGCATGTTACGGAAAAATCTTAGAAACACACCGCCGCCCTTGATTTGGCTGAAGCAATCCTCCTTCCTTCACAACATGCTACGCCATTAATGCATGTTCCCTGCATCCAAGCTGCATCCAGGTTCGAAAGCGCAAAAATAAATAAAGCTCAATTGGGCTTGAAATTTATGTGACTTAAACATGGCTCATTGCGGGAAAAACGGCAATTGCAAAAATGTATGCTGGAGAGAAGCTCAGCAACAACAAGAATCACTGCGGATCTAACCATTGTTTTGTATTGATTTTGGATTGGGTTCAAAGAGTAGGCTTCAGTAGTTAACTCAAATAATTAAATTATGTCTGCTTAAATCATCATCAATTTTAAATCCTGTTCACCGAACTGTATTTTGGTTCAAGAATTTTAAATATTGATAATGACAATCGAAGTGTGCTTTGACCACGAGTGGACGGGTTTTCATTTCGGTTGTCAATTATTGTCGTTTTCCGTCTAATAAAGGGTGTTCTGATCAAAATTTGGTGAAACAGTAATGTGTGTGAGTCGATCAAAGTTTTTATTAATAAGTCAAATCCTTTTTCTCTTTCAAGTTCAGTTAATACAGAATACAGGAGAAATATTCAGCTAAATTTCCTTTTTACCGAATGCAAATTGCCGGGTCTTTCGTTTAACACCAGTCATAAGATTTTGTACAGTCTCCTTGTCCACTTTATTCGCCGCGGAACGCCAGTTTGCCTTGAGCTGTTTCTCGCGCACAACAGCTTTTTGAGTCTTCTTAAGGTTCCGCTTGACGATGGCCCAATATTGTTCGATTGGGCGGTGCTCCAGCGTGTTGGGAGGGCAACATACCACTCCATGGCCTTTTTTTCCGTAATGGCAAGATGCCAAATCCAGCCAACATAGAACGGAACAATTGTGTCGCTTCAGGAAAGGCAGTAGACGTTTTTGTAGGCACTCGCTCAGATAAACTTCCGGGTTGACGGTTCCGGTCGCAATGTGAACGTTGCTTTTCAAGCCACAGGTACAGATGGCCTGCCACACCAGGTATTTCTTCGCGAACTTTGACAGTTCAATGTGCTTGAAAATATCTGCCACCTTTCCCCGTCCGGTTGCTGTGTAAAATTCCTGTCCAGGAAGCTGTTAAAAGCCTTCCTTGAAGTAAGTTTCATCGTCCTGTAACTGCAAATCTCGTTCAGGGCTGGTGCCGAGAAAATTTAACCGACTTTTTGGACAAGAAGACCGACTTTTGGACAAGAAATGAATGGCTTCCCGGTTCACCAGATCTGAATCCCTTGGATTATTTCGTATGATCATACATGCTGGTGAAGGTAAATGACCACAGGTCTAATATGAACCAATTCAATACCGTAATCAAACGAATTTGGAACGAAATGCCAATGGAAGTCCTGCGTGCCGCCTGTGATGGTTTCAAAAAATGTATGGAGCTGTTCAAGAAGGTTAAAGGCGATGTTATTCCTAAACATATGCTGTAGTTGATCAGTATTATATAACTATATAAGGGGTAAAGTTATCAATAAAATCTGGATTATCGATTTGAAATAAATAGAGTTTTATTTTGTACGACAATATATTGGACATGGTGTAAATATACATATGCTTTCTCGCCAAAAAAAAACCTCCCGCAAATCCGATCCAACTTCTAACCCCAGATGTCTATGAAGGTAGCATGAGTTCTCTGCATCTTCTTAAGTATACATCTAATCAACACTTCCCTCCCATCCCTTGCTGATCAAAAGAACTTGGTCAGGTGTTGTGCAAAGAGATCGATGGATGAAGAGTCCATCGCACCCTAGGCAGCTCTTTTGGCGCTTCCATAGCCTCTACAAGACCCAGGATTGTGTATGGTTGGAAAATGCTATGCTATGCTATACTATGCAAGAATTTGAAATACTGATAATGAGATCCTAGTCGACTGTGCTTTCAAAACGACGTGTTTACTTTTTGCAACGTTGTTGTCTCAGAAAAATATAAACAAGGTATGTATTTAAATCAAATAGAGTCGAAATATGCAATTCCTTCAAGACCGCAGAAGAGAACTGAATAGAATCCTTCCCTAATTATAGGTTTCGAGTTTCGTCCCGGCCATATTTCTGGTTTGTGAAAAGTATTGTGGAGTCCCTCGTCCCGGTAAAGCCTTGGCAGGTCCCGGATAGCTAGGCGACTATCTACAATAAATGAAGACAGTGGCCCGAATGGGAGACCAAATGGAGAACAATGCAGAAAAACATTAAAAAATAAGAGAAAAAAAAGCTCAAAAAAAAGTTCCTGATGACATCAACCATGAATGACCAAATAATGCCTTCAAAAACGTCTCCTTCTATTGCTTAGGTTCCCCAAGAATCCACCAAAGTTTTGGCTAGATTTGGCGTCATACCACTACTCTAAAGAAGTATAAGGAAAATAAGGTCAACTTCGCCCCTCAGGATCTTAACCCTTCAACCACCTCATAGTTGAAACTAATAAAAATATCAGGTAACTACTTACTTTAAAGGGGATTACGTCCTGGTGGATATTGTCTGCTCCACTAGTTTCCTTTACGTTACAAGGTCCAAACATGCCTAACGCAAATCAATTTCGTCAATCAATTATGGCACCGAGAGGTGCCAATAGGTTTCATATTTTAGTCAGGTTTGTGAAAACCTACACAGCTTGTTTACAACGATCTTGTTTTCTCAAATTGCTATTACTCCTATCAAAGGTTTTATTTCGACTTTATGAACTCGAAAAATGCTGTTTTGAAATGCGGTTCTAGGGCTCATAATTTTCTTATTATGGACAGTTAGAAAAGCATTTTAGAACCGTTATTGTCTTCAGTAAATGCATTAAACTGCAAATTGGTTTTATGGTAGTCATTACGAAGATAAATTAGCTTTTTGAAAACCTAAAACATAAGAAATAATTGAAATTTGGAAAAATAAATGCTCCAAATTTAAAATGAAATGCAAATGAACTGTAGATCGGAGACCCATCTTAGCATTCTTTTAGATAAACAAAAATTCCAAGAATTTCATGATTAATTTATCGAATATATTTTAAACTTTGTTCTTGTTGTTGTAAGCTCGCATAATTTTCACGGTGCATTAATTTCCTCCTATCGTGCCAATATTCACCACAAATTTAAATGCGCATATGATTTGGAGCATTATACTCTGTGAAAAGTCATTTTGTTCTAGGTTCAGCTAACAAGCATAAATTCCGTCAACTCTTAGATATTATTTACTGCTATATGAATCAGAAGAGCAGAGAATCGAACAAAGTAGAAAAACAAAAACCAACCACGGCATCACAGAGAAATTTGACAGCTTTAGGCATTTATTAGGCCGTATGACGGTTTTCATGGCAGCCAAAAAGTTGTTGTTTGTCTTTACTTGAGAGACGCAGGTGACTGTTTCGTCTTTCACAACCAATAGGTTTTATTGAGGTTCTCAAGTGGTTATAACATCTTTCACTAGAGCATTTTCAAATTTTTTTATTGTCTTGTAAAGGTTTTATTAACTTGTTCTCACGACCGTCTACAGAATGGGTGTCGGTAGACAAAACAGTTTTGAATGTAGCTTTATCAACAAAGCCGGGAGAAGTGCTATACGGCAGGAATAAAACTAAAATTGTTACTTGGGTGTTCCTGTTCGAGCATCTTAACGTCTCATGCCCTAGATAGAGAACAACTGATCCTATCAACGATTCGTATATTGTACACTTTGTAGTTGATAGTTTTTCAGAAAACATTTTTTTTGCGGAATCCATCACGGCTCCCATTGATGATGCGTCTCCAAATGTCGGGTACTGCGTGGCAGCATTTGTTCTCTGGCTGCGTTCTCGTTCAACATCTCAGTAACCTTTACACGTAGCTATCCAAGGACACCTTGAGCTGCGTTTTGTAAGGCTGTTTCTACTTGACTCCAACAGTCTTCAAGAGGCAACTACTTTATCTTCCGGCAACGCAGTATCCAAGCTTTGCGCATATTCTGTAGCGACTAATGCTTGTGCCAGTCATTCAATATTGAATCGTGATGCACGCCGGCAGTGAACGTTGTTAACTACGGATGGTTTTCGGCGCATTTTTACCATAAATATTGATCCAAGTCAACGCCAAGTAGCGCCTCAATAGGTCCGAAATCTACAAGTCAAAGTCGATCATGGACACTGAAGATACCAATTAACCGTCTGTATTCCTCTTCAAGTTTCCGATGACTGTTGATGTCATGGTTAGGGCAGCGATCGTATTCCAGCTGCTCGTAGAAAGCATCTTTGTCGTCTGTTATGCATATGTTGAAAAACAGCCTTTGATCTTCAACTCACATATTCTATCATCAACCGGGTGCCAATTAAGCAAACGATTTCTCATCTTTCCCATCACGATAAGAGCTGAGCCGATCTCGTGTGATTCTACGCAGCTCAGGTAGATGGTGTAACCACCAATCGTAAGCATCAATGTTTTCTTGCAACAAACCTCCTGCAGCGTTACCATTACTAATTTGCGATCTTGCAATATATCAGATAACACACGAGTAGCTCCAAAAATGTTGACAAGTCCATGCCGGTCTACGCCGATTAATCCTTTCCGAGTTTTCTATTGAAGTAATCGATCAATTGCGAAATCACAGCAGACGAAGCTCCTCCATGAGACGCTCCTCCTATGTTAGCATAAGACCAAGGTCCTACCGGAGTTGGTTATCTTCCCATGGTTATCCGTGCCCCAGCCGGTACCACGGAGAGGAAGGGATAGGAGTTACTGAACAGGAGGCTAATAACCACAGTGGGGTCTACTTGATGCCTGCAGGCACCTACGTGCAACCGGTATGCATTTTCAACCATTCGGGCTATTTGGGAATTTGGAAAGTTAGTTGAATAAAGTGAACATAGTAAAACTCTCCGTAAAACTTTAGCAAAGAGCTTGTGTTTGATATTCCAAGAATTTCAAGACAATTTGTTCAAAGACGGATTTTTGGCAAATGACTTTGTGTGTTGCCATTTTATCGATTTTTTGACAACGCGCTTATAAGGGTGTCCCGCATCAAATTGCATCACGGAAAAAACGCTGTAGAAAATTACCCATTTGGTATTTTCTTTTAAACATTAGGATAGAAGTAGTTGAGAGTGTTATTTGTTGTTGTATTTTTATTGCTGTCAGTTCTTCAGCGACTGGAAAAAATGGCGTCACCAGAAAAGCAACGTCACGAATTGATTTTGGGCAAGCACCTGGAAAATCCTCATCTCATCGGGACATCGGAAGACAACTCGGAATCCTGCAGTCAACGGTGAGTCGTGTGATTAAACGTTACTACAAACCTTTGAATATTGAACGGAAGAAGAAATGCGGTTAGAATGGATGTTCTATTAGTAATCAGAATCACAAGCGGGGTTGCCATTAGTTTTTGAAAAATATTTGGAATGTAACAAATAAAAAATCTGGCAAAATCTGGCAACACACGGAAATGTGAAAATCTGGACTAACAATTGAAAAGGCCCTTTACAAATATTGTTCCAAAATGAATCATTTTTTGACTCGTATACTCGCATTCTGTAGTAACAGTAAAGCGTGGAATTACACTATTTGACCAATGCCAAATATTTGACGGATTACCTCTTCGCAGAAAATAGCTACGAATCGTTTTCAGTGGACGAGAACTGCAGTCACGCAAATCACTTAGCGCTTTAGTGAAGTAGGATTGAACGACGCTTGTTTTTTAAGCTGTTCTAATTTCAAAAAGTGTGGCATTATGCAGGGCTTCTCTTTTTGTCTTTTTGGCGATAAAAAGTCTGGCAGTGCCAAATAAATCTGGCATAATGGCACTCCTGATCATCAGCGTGTCGTGAAAGCGTTTAAGCGGAATCCCAATGCTTCGGTCAGAGATGTGACCCAAAAGTTGAATCTGTCCAAGTCTTTCGTTCAGAAAGCCAAGGGCCGGGAGGGACTGCATACGTACAAAGTGTAGAAGGCTCAAAATCGTGATGAACGGCAGAATACGGTGGGAGAGTCATGGGCCCGGAAACTGTACACTCAGATGCTGATGAAGCCTCATTGTCTCATCATAGATCATGAGACTTATGTCAAGGCAGACTTCCGGCAGCTACCGGAGCTACTGTTCTTCACCACCCAGCACAAGTTTCATGTTCTGGAGGAAGTAAGGAAGCAGCAACTTTCAAAGTTTGCCCAGTAATACGTGATTTGGCAAGCAGAGAGCGCCGTTCACGACTACCGTGACTTAAACGGGGAGTTCTACCTCAAGGAGTTGTAGAATCGCGTTGTTTCGGAATCGGAGTGATTTGCACGCACGTATTTTCGTTGGTAGAAGAAGTAACATTGAATTCTTTATGATCACACCAGTGGTGCCGTTCGCTCGGGTAGGGTTGTCAAAGTATAATCATACTCAGGGATGTGCATTTCAAGATTTATACAAACCAAGTTATTTATAAAAAAATAGGACCGATACTACATCCCTCTTTTTCTTAATATAAGTGAATCTAATTAATATTATAATCTTTGAAATACGATGGATGCTTAACTTCTCTTCTTGGACGGGACATTGTGCCTTCGCCTGTATCAGCATTCAGTCTCTGTTGGTTGCCCTTTATCATATCTTCTACTCCATCAGTGATTGATATCCGGATCTGGTTGTAACGATTCCTCGATATCTCTCTCAGCTTCTCGGTTGTCATCCGTGTTTCCAGTATCCCCACTATCTGGAAAAAACTTTTTTAAGTGACTTATACTTCGGTGAATAATTTTCCCACTCTCCTTTGATTTTAAACTTATGTTTGAACCGTTACGAGCAATGACAGAATACTCCTCAGAGTCAAATGTCGTAGAGAGCTTATTCACCTTTTGTATGCGCTTTACAACAACTGTATCACCTGCCGATATATCATTATGACTTGCCCTGCGCCGGTTGTCTGCATAGTCTGCTTCTTTCATTTTATACAGATAATCGCGATCCTGAATTTCCTCCAAAATTTTAGTTCCCCTTATCAGCAGGCCGGGTAACTTGTCTTTTAGTTTTCTTCCAAACATCAAGATTGATCGTAATATGTGTTGTTGAGTTGTGCAGGAGTACGAATGTTCGGAGATCCCATTGCCAGTCTGCCCCCGTTGTTTCCTAACTAATTTTTAGCCTTTTCCCAATGGATCGGTTAACCCTTTCCACTTCTCCATTCGATTGAGGCCAATAGGGTGTGGTTCTTCTGTGCTCAATACCAAACTGTTTACAAAAGTCTTGAAGTTCTCTACTGATGAACTGGGGACCATTATTAGTTTTTATGGACTCTGGCATTCCGAAATGGCAAAACGTTTCATGTAAAGCCTTCACAGTCAAATGGGCTGTAATTTGCCTCATAATTATCACTTCTGTGAAGCGACTTAAGTATTCAACGATTACAAGAAGGTTATGACCATATGGTAATAGGGCGGTGAAATCAATTCCAAGCCCTGTCAGGCAATTTGGTACGATTCAATGTTTCGGGAGGATTTGGTGTTGATACCAGAGTACCGATTTTACACTTTCTAACGAATGTCTTAACTTGCTTATCCATCTGTGGTCACCACTTCTTTTGACGAAGTCTGCTCTTCATAACCACCATTCCCGGGTGGGATTCGTGCGCGATTTCCAATACGCGTGATCTTAGCTGCTCTGGAATTACTATCCGGTCTCCTCTCAACACTAGATTTCGAACCCGACACAACTCTTTGCTGAACGGTTTGAATTCCTTACCAATTTCGTTCCATATCTCAGTTCCCAAACGCTGTTGAACAGATTGAAGCACTGTAACTGTTAAGGTCTCCTCTTCGACTTCTTCAACTGAAACTACACAAGGCAAGGTAGTTAAAGCCAATTGTAGTATGCCGCCTTCATCCGATGATCTGAATGCTACTGGATTGGTCACTGATAATTGAGAAAATGCATCGGCTAAATTGTTTATTCCTGGCTCATACACAACAACAAAACTGTACGTCTGTAGGCTCAATACCCAGCGCTCTATACGGGCACAAGGCTTTGATCGCTCTTTGAACAGAAACTTAAGAGGTTTACAGTCAGTTATTAGTTTGAATCTTTTTCCGAGCAGATATAATTTGAACCTATCGACGGCCCAAACCAGCGAAAGTGCTTCCCTCACCAGTGGTGCCGTTCGTTCTGGTAGGGATGTCAAAGTATAATCATACTCAGGGATGTGCATTTCAAGATTTATACAAACCAAGGTATTTATAATAAGGTAGGACCGATACTACAGGAGTGTCTACAGAAGCTTCTGCTTCCTCTGTTGATCCAACACAAGTGCCATACGATCTTCTGGCCGAATCTAGCTTCATGTCACTATTCAAAGGTTATCATGGAGTGGTACGAAGCCAACGGGGTCAGTTTACCCAAGGACATGAACCCTCCTAACGCTATTATGAAACAGGCCCTACGGAAGCATCTCAAGGAGGTCAACTCTGAGGAAGACATACAGAAAAAGTGGGTTTCCGTACAGAAGAAGCTGCAGTTAGATGTTGTACAGAACCTAACAAGTGGTGTCATAGGCGTAGCCAGGATTTCGAATAGGGTGGGGCAAGATATTAGAAAAAGAGAATGAGAGAGAGAGATAATTACACCGTCTACAACCAGCGATTGCACACACTGAATGCATAACATTATACCAACAATCAATATGCAACTAGAGATTTGAAATTGGTTCACTTTAGAACCCCATGGTCCGATATAAACCTTGCTGTACATATTTCCGCCTTTGTTTGGATTTGTTGTGTTATATTGACAGAATATTTGAGAGTGTGTTCGTGTGAGTTCATTATTAGAAGCGCATTATTAAGCTTGGGACCGATGTGCCTGAGCCAAGAAAAAAATCGTATTTATTCGGGAGCTACTGGTCTTAAAGTTAGTCTATTATTATACAACGGACAACACAACGCTCGGTGGACCAGAAGAGTATGGACATTTTCAAGTTCCACCGGCTAGAGCAGGAATCGAGCCCACACTTTGTGACAATTCGCCTAAACGACGGGTGGATTATGTTCTCTACGCTTACCCAATACCTTACTTTACAATACCCCTTAAATCTTGGCAACAAGATTCAACAATTCTAGGTTTGTTCTGGAATTTAAGGTTTTCCACATATTTCAAAATCGAACCGCATTAAATAGCAACCATTGTAAATTCTAGCGGGTACTGTCATGTGTCAAAAAATTCACTTTACAGTCGTGTTGGATTTTTGTATAGGATAACCATCGAGTTTGTTCACAGTTTGTACTGAAAATGTAATTTTCCTCCACGACCCTCTCACCCGCACTGAAAATTAAATTCTTATTTTATTACTAAATCGAAGGTAGGACTAACAAATCTATTCGTTGTGTTCGTTGCTACCTTCGATTTCAATTCCACACGCGTAACTGTCTAAAACACGAAGCATTTATTGGCACAGAAAGAACATTCGTGCATTGCTCGAAAACGATATAAACTACTACGAATATTTTGTTATCAATAAAAAAAATTCTGATTGTTGCATGATTGACTGACAGATCTTCTACATCGACTCAGTATGGTATTGAAAAAAAAAAGAAATCAATAAATTAATGATTCCAGCACACCATATGAGCAATACCAACATGTATGAGTACGACTGAAGAGAGGCAACTATTGGTTGATCTGTATGAAATTCATTTCGTGCACTGTACAAAGAGGTGTTATAAGGAGTGTATCGACAATAAGCTATCCACAAACTTTCTTTCAAATTATGTTGAAAACCGATATTTTATTCATACAAAAAATTGATCCTCTATTGTACGAGGTTAAACTTGAACATAATGAAGACCGGATGAAAATTAAGTTATTCCTTCACGAATTTTCGAACTTTGGATCGAATGCTCTTCATCAAGTTCCGGACAAGTGTTGCATCGCATTTTTTGGACGCTTGAGCCCAATTTTTTTTGAATTCCTGCAAGTTCCCAGCTACCTTACCAGTCTTCTTGAAGACCCTCTTCTGATTGCCCAGTAACGTTCGATGGGTCGAGCTGAGGGCAATTTGGTAGATTGATATTTTCTCAACAGAAATCTATACCCTTTTCCGCAAGCCAATTGAGAGTGGTTTTGGCATAGTGAGCCGACGCTAATCCGGCATAACTGGAGTGTACTTCTTATATAAAGGCAACAATCTCTTCTGGAGACACTCAGATCGATAGATTTCCGCATTTATAGTTCCGGTAGTGTAAAAAATGGTTGACTTCAAACCACAGGAACATATTGCTTGCCATACCAGTACCTTTCAACTGAATTTCTCACTTGAATCGACCTGTCGCATCGCTCACATCCTCCCCAACGACGGCAGTAAGTATTGTGGACCTGGAAGGGTTTTTGAGTCCTCCTTCACATAGGTCTCATCGTCCATCAAAACGCATGCATCCGGACGCTGCAAAAGACGCGAATACAATCTCCGGGCCCTTGTTGCTGCTCGCTTCTTCTGTTCTGCACTTTGTTTCGAGATTTTCTGCTTCTTGTAGGTCTTCAGGTGGTTTCGCCTCTTGATACGCTGGATCATTCCGACACTCGTTCCTGCTTTTTTGGCCAAATCACGTATTGACATTGATTTGTTCTTCATGATTACAGATACCACTTTCTGCTCCAGTTTCGGGTTGGAAGAACCGGGTTTTCTGCCTCTTCCTGGTAGCTCATCCAAAGAATAGTGTTCCCCTGAACTTATTAATGATGGTTTTAACACTCGCATGATGAATTCCAAACCGCTTCGCCAATTTTGGCATAGTAATACCCTTCTCACTTAGCCATGTGTCAAGAACCTTAATTTTCACTTCCTTTTCAATACGCTACATTTTGAAAACGCAGAATTTGTACCGCACAAACAAGTAAAAAAAAGAAAGCTGACAGTCAAACGCACTGCATGCAGTGTTCAGAGCATAAAAAACCATCACAAATACATGCGTACAACGCAAATGTATGTGGATAGCTTATATTCGATACACTCCTTAATAGAATTTCACCAGATTACAAGCAGTAAGAATGTTTCATGCAATTTACGAGACATTTGTTCTATGTAAAAATCAATGTTCACGAACCCAGTGAAAGCTAATTTACGAAAATAAATTTTCAGTGTATATATTGACAAAACAACACCGTAAAAACACAATTTTTCTCCCATACAAACGGAAAAAAATCTTTGAGGTAGCTCAGCCAATCAAGTCTCCCCCGATTGATGTTAAACCAATGAGCCAGGACATCACTAGAAGCATAAAGTTGCCAGAAGGCATGAAATGCATATACACACTCTTACTTTTACCAAATCCCTAAGGTCCATTAATTATGTCACGCAGTAAGGGGGAGGGGGGGGGTTGGGAAAATGTGACGATCCATACAAAAAAAATGAAGGTCCATACAAACAACGTGAAAAGGGAGGGAGGGTAAAAAGTCACTTTTTACGTGACATAATTAATGGACGTTCCCTAAATCGCAATTTTAAATGTATTCGCATAGATTGTTCTTAAGCAGCTTCTTCTTTTAAAAATTAAAAGTTTACAAAAAAAAGTTTGCTTCGAGCATCGGCTGTGAAAAGTTGTGTCGATGCTTTATTACGCACTATTTTGCAATCGGCCATGGCGCGTTTCGTATTGTTTCGGTTACCTATAATTCGGCGTTGTGAGTAATCGAGTGAGCACAGAAAAATAAACAACAAAAATGCTTCCTGGTGAGATGTGGGGGTTCGCCGGGCTGGTGGTCCGGTGGTGGGGATCACAATTAATTGTGATCCATAATATTGGTTTGCCATGCTCGCCGTACCACCATATCCTGGAGCAAGTAAACCACTATCCCATTTTGTGATTGGCTTGAATAGCACTATTTGTATAAATAGTTCAAAATCAGAAATAGGTATTAATATTTAAAAAATAGAGGGGGGTTATATCTAGGATATAACCGCAAGTTAAACGTAGGATCGCGTTGGTGTTTTCCTTCTTATGAAATTTCCTTCCCTTATTTGACATGCATTCGGGCGAGGCAGGCGCTGGTTATTGCATTAGTTTGAGATCACCAGTTTTTTTCACCTTGAGAATGTATGCTAGTCCTCTGGTGGTTCTCTGTGTAATAACAGCTCATCTGGCAACAACGGAGTAGCAGCCTCGGGTGTTTCATGTTTATAATCTTACTCATGCTCATAGCAACGGATAAAATCTTTGAATAGTTTAAAACAACTGCAGCTTTTCGCTCTGATTAGCATGCTGTCTTGTCTCTGAAATTCGGATATGAGTCGTTTCGTCTCGCCCGTAGAATATCATATGTTAGAAAAAATTTAGTCTTTACTATTTAAAAAAAATTCTCATGGATGTCTATTTTTTGAACTTTTTTGCTACATCTTGTCACAAAATCGAGGCAACTTCCCGCTTTTTCATTGAGGCAAAGGGGTAATCTATCAAACATTAACACTAAATAATAAAAAATTGAAGCAAACATTAAAATTCTATATATGGATTCAAAAGTTAGGGGGGGGGCACCCTCTGGGGGCCCCCTCTGCTCCTCTGGCTACGCCTATGAGTGGTGTTCAGTATAAAGCGCGAGCGTTCGGCTATGGTATTGAAGTTGAATAAAACAAATATGCCAAAAGCTTACTTATGGGCTATATGTTCATGTCAGAAAGTTTGAAAAGAATCGGTCTACTGTGTAATTTTCAACGTGATGCCATTTGATGTGGGACACCCTTTAAATCTCTGATTTCATTTTTCGACCAGTGCTGCCATCCTATAACTTTTATCTTTTCGATTGGATTCAATATTCGTTACAAATGACTTCACCAAGCTCATTCCAATTCACCAGCTGGTTGGTAGCAACCCAATTGCCGTTCCTTTTTCAGTTTTTTTTTTTTTTTTTTTTGTGCTCTCAAGTAAATATAGGTCAAGAACCTGCTCGTTTATGATGTCAATGTTCTCACTGGTTCGCTGCTCTTCGATCCGCCTCTCGAATTAATTAAGTGGATGATGTTCCCTATTTTTCCATTTTTGTTTTTCCTGTGACCAATTCGTCAAGCTTTTTCACATACAGTTGGCAATTCAATTTTATTTTCTCCCTCCAGCTGAACACCCATTTGCCTCAAGGGTCTGCGGATTTGCTCAACCGCACGACCGGCAACCTTCGATGACGGCGTTCTAATTAAAATTCTTTCCACAAACACTTATTTAATGGACTAAGGGACGTTACTTTTTGTTGTTTGTGCGCTTTATGGAGAAAAATAACTCGAGTTGGACTCGTATTTTGCTTGTTTTCTCTCGTAACGTTCCATGCATGCTCACTGGAGCTCGTAAAAGTAGCTCGGTAAAATTAGCTAACTTCCTTGTTGGCACAACCCACCCGGAACGGAACCAAACAAATCATGGAGATGTTATGCTGGGTGACCACCGGAAGATTCTGTTCATAACTTTTCGGGTTGAACAATTTGCTTACAAGCTGGGTGACAACCATTATCTTTGATTAAATAAAGGAACCAGTCTCGTGAATTTGCGTTGTGAAATCAGATGCCATGCAGATGTTTCAGGACCAATAAGTGCTTGCAACTACCATATTCGAGTGAATTATAACGAATGTGCAAGCATAGCATAGTACTCCGCAATAATTCAAACCTGTCGAATTTGACGGATTTCAAGCCCGACACGCCCGCTAAAAATAATATGTTTACAACTATATTTGCCTTCGCTTATTTATTTACCCCGGCCAGTCAGCCAGTCAGCCTGCCATCCGATCGGCCGATGGGTGTAGGTTTGGTCGGATCTGTGCTGCTGCTGACCACTAACTAATATCGACTGCCATCGTAATTGACTGCGGGGATGGATGGAGCCGCCGTCTGCCAATGTGGTTCGATGGGAAAATGACTGCAAGCAAGTGCATATGGTGGAAATTATTTGTCTTGTCCAAGTAATGGAACGTGTTACTTGCTTTGTGAGCCTAGAAGGTGTTTGAAACTGTAGAGTTGGTACTATTTTTATCGGACAGATAACTATTAGCTCTTGTTTGTGCATCTAATAATACCGACGGCAGACGGAAGGTGCAAATTTAACGCCAACCAACATTTGCGCAAAGTGCAGTTGATTTATGGCATGGCAAACAATTTTACACTGTTTGGCAGTTGATCGTGCAATGAAGCTTTACAAATGAAAAAATACGATAGTGCACTGGCTTCAGTATCTTTCCAGCAGTCTCGTCGAGGGAGGAAGGATTAAACCTCTACCATTGAGTTTATGGCAACCAATTTTAAGTTTTCATTTTATTGTTTTGAATGTTTTTATAGGAATCTGGCATGCTATGCCATGCTATGCGATGCAATCGTAAGGCCAGGTGTTGATCAAAAAGAGTGACGGAAAAAGAGTTTGCTATGTCCCAGGTTGCTCTTCTGGCGTTCTACAACAACTACACAGAAAAAAAAATTAGTTTAAACAAGCGCTTAAAATTTCCCCTCGTTTAATTCCAAGCCAAAGGAGGCGTAACCAACGAAATTGTTTGCAATCTTTTATGCGCCGTACAACAATGTTTGCCATCTTTCATACAACAGGCTAGATTCAGGCGTTATCTGGCTTAAATTTACATGAAATATTCCATTATTTTCTGCCAAATCTAGCATTCCCTTTATACGCATTCGATAACGCAGAAAATTCAATGTCAACGAAGTAACCGAGAAGATTGGTACCTACTATAAGATGGAGAGGCACACGGAAAATGGCCGTGCAATACCTGGCGAGGATGACGAATCAATCATCAATCATAGTAACCCATGAGTCAGCAGACAACATTTGACAGCTCTATCCAGGGATGCCATATTTACAGACAGGTCTGTAAATTTGCAGACTTTTCATTTTTATTGCAGACTTTTTTAACGATGCAGACATTTAGCAGACATTTAGCAGACATTTTATTTATGTTGCAGACTTTTACAGACATTTGAAACATATTTTTAAATTTCAAATAAAGGCATTTGCTGATATTCAGATTTAAAACGTACGAGGATCTGAACAGTATAGTAGATACGGTAAGAAGCTTTGTTGAAATATTTTAAAATATCGTAGGTATCATTTAAAGTAGAAATCCTTGAAGAAACGAAAGTGGTGGGCCACTTGGAGACACAATGGGCCCGGAGATAAGTATCGTATAGGCCCTTTCCGAGGGTAACATGGAGTCCCTACTTATAAAAGTGTTCAATCCCACGCGTGTTCAAACCCATGCGAAAAATTACTGTCAAAGCGTTGGTAATATTGGTCTTTTGCTATTAAGTCACAACGGAAATTAAGGTTCACAACAATACAAATCATATTTGAGAAATTTAGAGACTTCCTCGAAAAAAATGGTTATGGTCAGGTAGAAACTTCTCAGAGGTATTGCGAGCAAACAGTTCATGCAAGAAGAACCTTCGAAAATTCGTTACCAAAGTTCAAGATCGTACTTACCAGAATTTCAAGACAGAACTTCCCCAAAAATCAGGAGAGGACTTATCAGAGCTCCAGGAAGAAGTGTAGGGGAGTGGGCTTCTCTGAAGTTTGGAATTTTTCAGAGTTTTGGAGTTCTTCCCAGAATATCAAGATTGAACTTCCCAGAAGTTCAGAAAAACAAACTTCCCCAAATTTCAGACGGGAGTTAACCAGGAAGGGCACTACCTACAATTTCTCAAAAAATCACAAAACAAATCCCCAGGAGGATGCTTCATAAAATTGAGGAAAGAACTCTACCAAAATTCCAGCTCTTCCATTCCAGCGCTTCTCAAATGAACATTGAACTGCAAGTGCCTTGGTTTCCAGCTCGAAGAAGGCGTGCCATTTCCAGTGCATTTCTCCGTGCTGGCATCGCTTTCCAGGCGGTGGCTTCGCCTGGTGAAACCAGCCCAGCAAACAACCTTCGCTTTGAAGAAAACATGAAGAAGAAGAAGAAGAAGAAGAAAAAAGCGCGCGGCGCGCGTTCGCGCGCGCGGCGCGCGCGCTGGCGCTGCGCGCTCGCGCTGGGCGCGCGCGCGCGCGCTGGCGCGCGCTGGCGCGCGCGCCGGCGCGCGCGCGCGGCGCGCTGTGTGCCATATGGCGCGCTGGCTGCCGCGCGACTAGCAGACAAAAGCGGCGCCGTCTCTGCGGCGCGCAGCGCGTCTTGCGCTGGCGCGCTGGCGCGCTGCGCGCAGCGTATACGCGCGATACGCTGGGCGCGCGCTGCGCTCATTACGCGCCGCGCGCGCGCGCGCCATGCCGCATACTATGTATGCAGCGCGCCTATCAAAATATTTTTGAAGAAGATCAGGA
>JASCZW010013204.1:0-26315 GCA_034211315.2 Aedes japonicus
AACTCAAGCTTGGAACGAAGTGCGTCTTGAAACTAGCTACCGGAAGTCCCTTCGTCAAGATATTATCATCTGCCAAGCGTTCAACCGAAACACGCTAAATGGAATCCTATCTTCATCTGCTAGATACCTAGATACTAGATACCGCAGCTTCGCCATCAAGATAGTCATGCGTTTCGATGAAACCGAAACCGTGCTTTTTGGGTGAACCTCTCCCCTTAAAGACCTACCCGCAGGTGACAAGCTTCGCCTTTGGAGGTAGCTTGATCAGCGTCAAGGTGTTATTCCGCTTCATAACACCCATTTCATCCATCGCTTTCTTGCATTTCTGCCAATCTTGCGCTTTTTGAGCTCGTCGATCGAACCCGGAATGTCTTCGATGAAGTTCACAGTTGAGCGCGGAAACCAGTGTACTCTCTGCTTCCAAATCGATGCCAAGCAGGTGTTGTTCTTAATCGTGCCAGGATCTTCTTCTCCGACTTGACAATCTTTCGATTTTGAACTTCTTGATCTTCTTCGCTGAAGCTGCCTGGTACTCGTTATCCAAGATATTTCACATAACGCTCCTCATTGTTCGACCCATCGGTGCTGGGTGACACTTCACAAACTGCTCGGTCCGGAACTCTCAGTTGATTTAGATTGGCGTTCACCGGTCTCGACGAAAAACCACATCACGTGCTACAACGATCAGTTCGCTCGCATGCATCTAACGAAGATCCCTCTACAAGCCTTGAATCCTTCCAACTCCAAGTTTCTTCGGCAAATGCACAAATACATCGAAGCAGAAAACGCGAATATTCGAAACATCTGGTGTTCAGAATGTGACTTAACTTCAACTTAAGTCGTCGGATAACGCATAAATTAAAAAACGTTATGTTCTGGCGGTGGAATTATGAACTGTAATTGAACTTCAAAATTACACGCGACGGCTTAACTAGAAAAAACGATCCGGTCTTATCGGAGATTTATTTGGAACTAACTAGTTTTACCTTATATGATAACAACCTAACTGGGTGCGATGTTATTCGACATCCTATCTCTCGCCTATACAAATGATCGTGAAGCGATCGGTGTGTGATTCTAGAGTAATATCGTACTATTCGGGTCACTCACTGATCGATTATAGTGGTGTGCTTTCGTTAGGTCGAAAGTTTTGAAATACCCTTAATTGGTGACCAGCGTAAACATGCCGGCCGCCTTGAAATATCTAGTTTCAATCTAATCCTATATACTTTGATAGCTATACATAACTACTATGCCTATCACCTAACATGCAGATCATAATAAACGTATACACAAGTAATCACATGCTGCAGCTGCTGAGATGTAATCCTCAATATCTGGCTGTCTCGTCGTCGCCCGTTCATCCTGTTTGGCGAGGTTGTACGTCACATCCATCGACATCACACGTTTATCTTTCGGCGTCGCTTTATCCCTTGAATCGACATCGCACGGTCATCCTTCGTCCCGGATGGGAACTGCATCGACGGGGATTCTATGAATGAGATGAGAGGCGATTTTTTAAATGTAAAATGCAAATGACAAACGACTTCCCTGGTCCGCGGAGGCCGTCCGCCTCCGCTAGCGCTGCTGCGCTACCGTTGACCCTCCTTGAGATGATGACAGATTTTCCAAACCGTATGTTCCGTTCAGGTTGAGGCTTCATGGCGAGTTCCTTATTCTTAGGCAGATGTCGATGATGGATGCATGATTAGCTTTACCGATGTACCCTGCTGATCAAACGGAATGGTGCTTGATATCACGATTTACAAGAGACGTTACAAGACACATAACTTTGCGTGGGGCATCCACAACCCCACAGAATACTTGACGCATTGATAACAATGTTATACAGGAAGTGAGTTGAGTGAAACCACTAGATGGAGGCATACGGAACATCAAACATCGGACGTGCGGCTCCAGCCGCGGCGAGGAACTTAACTACGGATGACAAAACATTCTCTGAGCTTTTTCATAATAATGTTGAAAAACAAAGACTTAACTGGTACGCGGAGACCCGCAGGTCTCCGCGACGCCCGAAAGCGTTTGATGGAGACGGAATTAATCCTCTCTGTGAGATAGTGTTGAAGTTGCATCGTTGTCCCGTATAGGGAGGACACAAACTTTGGAAATCGCTCGTTGGTACTCTCCGTCCTTCGTGCGAATATTAACAACCCGAATGTTTCCATCTTTCCCCGGATGAATCTCAGTGACTCGTCCCATGCGCCATCTGAGAGGTGGTGTATTATCTTCACATAACAGCACCATGGTTCCGACGAAGACGTTGTTCCGTTGCCTGGTCCATTTTATTCGAGTTTGAAGTTCTGAAAGGTACTGAGTCGACCAGCGTTTCCAGATGTGTTGGAGAAAATTCTGAGTTCGCTGCCACCTCGACAACCTGGTCTCGCTGATGTCTTGAAGCGACGGTTCTGGTATTTCCGTGAGTGGCCTTCCCACTAGAAAGTGACCGGGAGTTAATATTTCCATATCGTTCGGGTCATTCGAGATCGGTGACAATGGTCTCGAGTTTAGGCAGGCTTCGATTTGCGCCATCAAAGTTGCCATTTCATCCGATGAAAGAATTGTGTTGCCCACGGTACGCTTCAGATGTGCTTTCATCGATTTCACGGCAGCCTCCCAAAGGCCACCGAAATTCGGAGACTTTGCCGGGATAAATTTGAAGTTGATGTTGTTCATCGCTGTCTCTTCAGCTACTGTTCTCGCAAATTCCTGACTATTGAATAGTTTCCGTAATTCATCTAACTCGCGCCGTGCTCCGATGAAGTTAGTTGCGTTATCGCACATGATTATTTCAGGCCGACCACGTCGGGCGATAAATCTTTAATGCCGCGATGAACGCTTGACTCGTGAGGTCTCCCACGACCTCCAGATGGACAGCCTTCACCACTCAGGCATATAAATACGGCGACGAAACATTTGATGGGTGCTCCTTCCTGGACGGAGATTTTATGTTGAAGGGACCACAGTAGTCCACGCCCACCCTCAAGAAGGAGGAGCTGGAGTTACTCGTTCGGTAGGTAAGTCCGCCATAATTTGCTCGTGACGCTTCGGTCGAGCACGGAAGCATTTCACGCAGCGATGAATGACCATGCGTGCCAAGTTCCGAGCTGAAATTGGCCAGTATCTTGCTCGCATGCTGGTAATCAGTAGTTGTTGTCCAGCATGTAGATGTTTGAGGTGGTAATCGACGGCAATGAGATTAGCCAACGGATGTTGATTATCAAGAATAATTGGATGCTTTCGGCCAGTCGAAATGTTGGCATTTGCCAGCCGGCCGCCGACCAGGATCAATCCGTTTACTAAACGTGGCGTTAGTTGGTTAATCCTCGATGTAGACTTGACTTCGCCATTTTTCTGCAACTCGATAAGGTCTGCTGGGAACATTTCCCGCTGAGCTAGAATTGAGCAACTGCCTCAGAGCTTCTTCTCGCTCTTGGCGCCCTATGAAGCCAACTCTACGATTTTCACGATTCTTGCAATTGTGGACGAGTCTTCTGATAAGAGCTACTATTCGGATCAAATCGTCCAAAGACGACCGTAGACCGAAGATTGGGCTGGTCTCAATTATTTGTGCTGGGGCCGCTACTACAGGTTTTTCTTCTAGGAGATCGGGATCCAGGTCCTGAGTGCAAGTAGTAGCTGTTGTCGGCCAAGATGTCTTGTCCAGTTCAAGCCAGGGTGGGCCTTGCCACCACATTTTATAGTCCTTCAGTAGATCAGGCGTCATCCCACGGGATAACACGTCTGCGGGATTCTCCAACCCAGCAACATGGTTCCAGATTCCTCCACGAGTGATGTGTTGAATCTCCGACACTCTGTTGGCCACGAACATATTCCAGCGAGAGGGTGGAGAAGCGATCCAACATTTTACGATCATAGAGTCAGTCCAAAAGTATGGTCGAGCTGTTATCTTAATGCTGTGAACGACCTTCTCAAAAAGATGCGCACCGGTGAGTGCGGATGACAATTCTAATCGTGGTATGGAAGTTTGTTTCCGCTTCTTTTCCAGGTCTTCAAGAGGCGCTACCCTAGATTTCGCTGTGAGCAGCGAAGCTGTGACTGTACCATCGAACGACGTGCACCGAAGATATATACATGCCCCGTATGCTTTCTTGGAAGCATCACAAAACATGTGGAGTTCGACGGAGATAGTATCGCTTCCAAAGGCAATCCAACGAGGTACTTGTAATAGCCGTAATCCTTCTAAAGCTTCTCGAAATTCTCGCCAACCGTTTTGAAGTTCTTCGGAAAGGGTTTCGTTCCAGGAAAACTTTGTTCTCCAAAGATCCTGAAGAAATACCTTGCCTTGGACTAATGTAGGTCCAACCAAGCCTAGCGGATCGAAGAGCTTCGCAAAATCAGACAATATGATCCTCTTGTTGATCTCAGTAGCAGGATTCCACTGAGGTACACTGAATCTAAACACGTCCGATCGAGGTTCCCACTTCAGCCCGAGAGTCTTGACGATAGAATTCGATGGGTCGGGATTTAACGACGAGCGGTCATCCCTTAAATATGGTGGAATACTGTCCATAATCTCTTGGGAATTTGAGATCCATTTTCTTAACGTCATTCCAGCCGTGCCTAGCACGTGGATGAGATCCTTAGAAAGCTGCACTCCATCCTCAACGCTGTCCACGCTCTTCAGCATGTCGTCAACGTAGAATTCGTAAATGATGGTTTCCGATGCGGCAGGAAAATTTGATTTCTCTTCCTCCGCTAGCTTCTTGAGGCAACGTGTTGCCAAATATGGCGCCGATGAGGTACCGTACGTTACGGTGGTCAGTGCAAACATGCGGAATGGTTTTTGATGATCGTCTCTCCACACGATGCAGGTAAGAGGATGGTCCATGCGATGCGTTTTGACCATTCTATACATCTTCTCAACATCGGCTGTCATTGCATACCTCCGCAGACGAAAGCGGAGCGTTATTGAGTTAAGGTCGTCTTGAACTACAGGACCAACCATTAGAGTGTCGTTCAACGAGACTCCACTGCTGGTAGCGCAGGATGCGTCGAACACGACACGCAGCTTTGTCGTGGTGCTGTCTGGCTTAATCACTGCATGGTGTGGCAAGAAGTAGGCAACTGGAAACGTGCTTAATTCCCATTGTGATATCTCACGCATGTGTTGCATCCGTAGATATTCTTCGATGAAGTCTGTGTACATCCTTTTACTGTGGGATCTGCATCAAGTCTTCGCTCCAATGCCATGAATCGACGAATGGCTATAGACTGTGACTCTCCTAAACGATCCACCATGAACTGCTTCTTGGGTAGTTGAACGACAAACTTTCCACTCGAATCCCGTGTTGTCGTTTTCACGAAATGTTGTTCGCATGCTGATTCTTCCAGCGATAGAGTGCTGGTGGTGCGACACGATTCCAACTCGAAGAAACGTGCCAACCCTTCTTCAATGCTCTCTGTAGCGCAAGACGATACCGTTGTGAGTGAAGTTGATGCTTCCGGAATGCCTCCGGAAACAATCCAGCCCAATAGTGTATTCTGCAATGTCGGACCAGTTTCTCCTAGCTTGATCTGGCGTTCAGCAACCATCAACTCCAGATAGATTTCCGCCCCAATGATCAGGTCAACAGATCCAGACTCGTTGAACGTTGGATCAGCTAGCATAATTTCCTTCGGTACATTCCACGATCGAATGTCGATGCCTCGAGTGGGCAAATCAACGGTAACACGCGGCAATACATGAAACTTCAAGTTCGTCACGTAATTAGTGACAAGAGAATGCACGTTAGCGAAAACTGCTTGAGTAGAAGCAGTGCGAGACCCGCCGATTCCAACAATTGGTAGATGCTCACGAGTTCTTTTGAACTTGAGCTTCTGGGAAACATTTTCAGAAATATAGCAACGCTGAGACCCAGAGTCCAGCAATGCGCGAGCGGTCAAAGAATTGCCATGTTGGTCTTGTAGACTGACTATAGCAGTAGATAGCAAAACAGTGTGTGGTACATGTTGTGTGGTTGCAAATGGAACAGCGTGGTAGCTTGTACTGGGGGTGTCTGTGGCGGTGTTGTGTGAATGAGTATGAATTGCATTTGTGGCGGAATTCGGAGCAGTTTCTGAGTGATTTTGTTGTGTTGGCTGAGTGTTGAGTGAGTGACCGTTTGATGTTGGCTTAGCATGTGGTGGTTGCGTGTTCTGTCCAGATGACTTCTTATTTGACTGATTCCCTTGAAACGGTCCCGATTTGTACTGTGAATTCGCGGTGGTCGATGAGTTCGCGTGAAGCAACGAGTGGTGACGTTGGCCACATTGTTGGCACGATCCTCGAGTGCAAAATCTTGCAAAATGCCCTGGTGATAAGCAGTTCAAGCAGAGTGAATTTTTCCTCACGGCATCGACTCTTTCTGAAATTCTCATTTTCGTGAATTTGGCACACTTAAACGCGGAATGCGCAGCATCGCCGCAGAATGGACAGCATACAGACGACTGGATACCTGCATGACTGGTAGAAGGACGAACAATTTTCTTCGGTTCAGCCTGGAATTGCCTTCCAGCTGGAATAGACTGCAACATCGAACAGTGACTTTTTAAAAACTTAATTAAATCTGCATATTTCGGAACTTCTTTAGAGTTATAATGTGACTCCCAATGTCGCAGGGTAGTGGGATGCAGCCGTTTGCAGACCATGTACTGCAGCAACGTGCTCCAACCTTCTGGGTCTTCACCGATTTTCGCCAACATTTGCAGATTTTTCTCAAACCCGTTCACGAGTTTGCTTAATGACTCGAAATTTTCCTGACGAAGTGGTTCTGAGGCAAATAACGAGTCCAAATGATTCATCACTAGCAACTTCTTGTTCTCGAAAGCGTTCTCTAAAGCTTTCCATGCAATCGGGTAGTTGGCGGCAGAAATTTCGATCGATGCGATCTCCTGAGGGCATCACCGATGAGAGTTGTCCGCAGGTACGTGAATTTATCCATGTCGGACAAGCCAGTGTCGTTGTGAATCAGATTTCTGTACGTGTCTCGAAAAGTAACCCATTCCGAGATCTTTCCATTGAATGTGGGCAGTTTCAGCTCCGGGAGCTTAACTTTCGAATGTGGCACGGCCACAGGATGTGGTTGCTGAACCTGCACCGTGTTACGTGAACTAGCGTGAAGAAGCCCTAGCATCGACTCCTTTAGACGGTACACTTCATTCTCGAAATCCCGTATAATTTTCGTATTCTCACGATCCCGATGCTTTTGGGTCCTGACATGCCGTTGAAGTCTCGCTTCCATCGTTTCTTCCGTTTCGTCCGTGGATACCTCTCCGTCGACGTCATCGGTGATCAATTCGATACGCATCCGAACGTCGATAAATTTTTGCCAAATATCATCCAGCCTCTCAATGCGCATGTTCAGAGAATGACTTTCATCTCCGCCGTGATCCGATTGGACAAACTCCTTGATATTGTCCAGTGAACAACGTAGCGTACGCTCCTGTTTGTGTAGCAGCCTTAGATCTTCATTTGCTGGCATGATTAATTGTCTTCACTATCACTTTACTCGAACACGATACTCGAATCGACCACGCGGTAATTATTGACAATGGCGGCAATAGCGAACAATCAACAATGGGAGGTCAAGGACAAAGCGAACCAACCTACAATGCGAAAAATCCAATAAGATGGTGGAAGGTCAAGGCTCAGTTCAACTTTTAATAAATCAGACGCCACAAATTTGATCGTGCAATTTCATATGATTTATTTAAACGACTCATTCACTTCATGCAATTTCTCGCCGACGTCGGTCTCACATGCATTAGAGAACCGCGCCACAGACAAACCTGCTCAGACCCCTCAGTACTTATCCTGATTCCGTCGCCAAGCAAAATCCGTCCGGTTCCGTCGAGAATCTTCGATAACAGCTCCGTCGTAGTACGTCGAAAACAACAGCAGTACACCAGCAACAGCACAACAACAGCAGGAACAACAGCAATTAGCAGCACAGGAACGCTTCACCTTCACACAATAGCCAGCAGCAGAAAGTTCAAAGTCAATCACCCGTGTCCTATCGTTCTCCCTTATGGAGAATAATACGTGACCACGCGGTGTGCCACAATACACTTTAATTTCACGATATCCAACGAATCCGGTTCGAAGGACCAAAATGTTCAGAATGTGACTTAACTTCAACTTAAGTCGTCGGATAACGCATAAATTAAAAAACGTTATGTTCTGGCGGTGGAATTATGAACTGTATTCGAACTTTAAATTACACGCGACGGCTCAACTAACAAAACGATCCGGTCTTATCGGAGATTTATTTGGCACTAACTAGTTTTACCTTATATGATAACAACCTAACTGGGTGCGATGTTATTCGACATCCTATCTCTCGCCTATACAAATGATCGTGAAGCGATCGGTGTATTCGGTTATCTACTCGGGTCACTCACTGATCGATTATAGTGGTGTGCTTTCGTTAGGTCGAAAGTTTTGAAATACCCTTAATTGGTGACCAGCGTAAACATCTGGCATTCTGGACTCACTCAGCTCAAAAGCAGTTTGCTTCGTTCTGTTGGGCGTAAAGAAAGAAATAGGGACATACTGAGTGCAATGGATGCCAACTTAACATTGAGAAGTCCTCTCGTGATATTCAAGAAAGTTCCCGCCTGAACTTCTGGGAAGAATTATTTCGAAATTCGGGGATGTTTGGGATATTCCTGCTTGTCGAACTAAGAAGCTTCAGTCTGACCTTCGGAGAAGTTTTTTTTTTCGAAGAAATCTCTTTCTAAACTTTTTAAATATACCTTGCTGAAGTCTCTTTCCAGAATTTGGACCCTTAATTCTGGTTGATTCCTCTGCATACTTTTCCTAAATTAATTTCCTAAACCACTTACTTAAATTTCCAAATTCCAAGTGCAATTGGTGATCCTAAGGAATCGAGCTCTTGGTCAATTTCCGACAACTTCTGCTTAACATTAGTTTTTCTTGCTCCACGCTTCAAAAACCTCTAGCGATGTCCACACAAATTTTTATCAGTTCGATGATCTAAACTGAGGGTAATTTATTTTGTATTTGATAGGATGAGTCATTCAATTTTGCTGATAATTTACCTGCAAAAATAATGGTTTTGTGTATTTCTTACCTCGCTCAGCCAATCACCACTAACGGATGAAAAACGTATGTAGCAAATAGACTTTTATTCGACAAATTTTGACAGATCAGTCATAAGTTTCCAAGCGGTCGATTGAGTCGACCAATTCGACAAAATTTCGTCGACCTCGACATCCGTAATAGCAAAATAGACCTGTCGAGCAAAGTCAATGAGGTCTATAGAGGTGGAGCAGAAGTGTTTAAGTTGTATTAGCGAAATGCAAAATACTGTCATTGTGTTTGTGAGATGATGCACAAGATCAATGTGAATCATCGGTGCCGGTTCCAAGCCCGGGTAAAGGAGGAGGGTATATGTGGTGATGACCGTAGCCACACGAATGCCTAATACGGTCTAACCCCGAATCTACGGTGTAATGCGACCCGTGCCTATGGATGCAACGCTGGGAAGGGTGAAACAATTATTCAGTCGCTAAAGGAACCTGTGGGAACCAGGGCAAACCCCACTGTATAGGATCCCTTGCTGCGCTAATGCACCCAAGCAACACAGCTTGTATTAAACAAGTTTAAAATACTGTTAAATGACAAAAACAGGTTATAAATTAAGGTGTTTAATACTCTTTTTCACACTTCAATATAACGCAAAAAGCGCAAAAAGTGAAGCCTTATAAAACATCATATGGAAAAAAATTATCCTGATTCAAAAAAAAAACTTCGCCAAGCGTGGGATTTGAACACTAGTCCTAGGCGTGATAGGTTTGTAGCTTCTTTGCTAAGCCAACTCAGATTGTTGAAAAGAGCAATCTGAGTATCTATGATATGCTTTCCGTTGGCAGTGGAAACACAATCTTGTACAACAAATTCATCATAATGAGAAAAAAGAACACGTTTTGCAAAACATGGTTGTTGTAATCTAATTTCAACAGTATATAGAACTGCCCATAAAATCTTGTCCTGTTTATGTATTATAAATGTATGAAACCATGTTTTTCAGAACAATAATAAAGTATTAATCACATGTAGCAGTGAAAAAAGTTTTTTCATCTCGACTGTTTGTCAGAGTGATGTATAGAATACGAGAGTTACAAACCGCTCCAATCTTGACATGTTTTGCAATACGTTTATAATTCATTTATAGTACAAACAATTATAAATCATTCTAAAAAGATGTTTTGTGTGTTACTTGGGCAGGGCTCTGGCGCAGTCGACCTTTATTTCCCGTGCTACTTGTGGGATTTCAAATGAGCAACAACAATACTAAATTAACAAAAGGTACCGACTGCCTCTCTCAGCCGGAAAACATGGACACAGACCAGGGAGACTCTCTGGAGCAAATCGAAGCCCAGTTAGACAGCCAATCACTGGAAAGTATGTCCACCTGTCCATCAATCAACCTGGACACACCAAAAAACTCCGAGATGGAAGATAGTGGCGAGGACGATGGAGTAAACGTCACTATCAAATCAGCTGCGGCTAAAACATGCGAACCTCAGAACCCAGACCGGGTTATGCTGAGTTGAGCCGGAAAAAAGCGTCTAAAAAAGCTGTTGGAACAAGGCTACGCCAAGGAGGAGGCCTATCGCCTTGCTCAAAAACCAAGTGAAACTTCGCAGCCAGAATCAGCGAAAAGGCCCAGAGCTGATCTATCTACTGGAGAAGGTAAACCACACCCCAAAAAAACGAAGGAGGCATTCACGCCGACAGGCAGGCTACACAAGGCCGGCAGCAAACCTTCAAACGTTACTTCGGTGAACAGCCGGCTACACACCAGCACGGACAACCAAGGGTCCGGGAATATAAATGTCCAGGATAAACTCAAGAAGGCTGGACACCAAAAAGCGCCACGAAATCCAATGAGGAGATAATGGCATTCATAGAGACCCAGAACGACCTGAGTACGGACTCTTGGAGAGTTCTCCAGAGGACTATCCC
The DNA here is from genome assembly GCA_034211315.2 of Aedes japonicus. Lineage (NCBI taxonomy): Eukaryota > Metazoa > Arthropoda > Insecta > Diptera > Culicidae > Aedes > Aedes japonicus. Next base: position 11,012 of record JASCZW010013204.1, read on the forward strand.
CAATGGGAACGACGTCGAACTGGTCCTCACGATGAACGATGAGTCCATGCAGAAGGTGATAAGGTGGAGATTCAGGATCAACTACTTGTATCACACTGCCAAACTACGTCGGATGAAGAAAGGCAGGACCGACCAGCGTGACAGTAATACTGGCGACAGAAAGGAGCAGGCGAGAACGGTGGAGACGGAAGTTGCTGGTATGGCACCTGTAAAAATCCCAGCGAATACGCAACGGAGCAAGGAACAAAGATCCATCCCTGTGGACCCAAAAACCTCAAAAGGCCATCCCAGAACAGGCCGATGGACCGCCAATCACAAAAAGGCGGGTCATCATCACAATGACCAGCATAACAGCTGTTCAGTCAAACATTCAACATGCTAGAGAGGCATCAGGCGTACTCTCGCGAAGGTTTGCCAAAGCAGACCTCGACCTGGCGTTAGTACAGGAACCGTGGGTCAACAATCATAGAGTGCTGGGAATCTCAGTCCCAAAATTTAAGTTACTCTATGATGATAGCCATCTCTCTCCCGAAGGCAGCTATCCTCGTAAATGGAAGGATTAATTTTACTCCCATTACAGAATTCATCAAGACATCGTAGCCATCAGGATGGAAGTTCCAACCGTCAGTGGTATGTAAGTCTATAGTAAACGTAGTATCAGCCGACAAACTTGCTAGGGAGGGGTCTCTGGGCACCTTCTATGGACCAGAACCTTTCTGTGGAGTATCCTCAAGTGCATTATCGATGGAGCTTAGAAACTGGGAAAAACAGGCTGTACGAGCAAATTGGCGCACTGCAACTAGAATAAACCAGTCAAAAAGATTCATTGTTCCAAGCGTGAAAAACACGAATGTACTGCTGAAACTCAGCAAGCACGAATTAAGTGTGTATGTAGGCTTATTAACCGGCCACTGCTCATCTCGACACTTCCTAACCTCAGAGCATCTACTTTGTGAATGCAGTTTTCTCATTAATAAGAAGAAACGTTATTTCGGGAGTTGCATTATGCAACCTCGAGATATCTGGTGGAATATAAATCCGAAGAAGGTACACCCAAAAGTTGAAATTGTAGCAAAAATTGCAATTGCAGTTTTTGCAATCATATCTTGAGAAATCCGCATGATTCTGAAAAGGCAATTTTGCCTATCATGATCCACAAAGCTTTTTATGGTATAAACAAAGCTGTGCGAGTGTGTGCAAGCGGTTATCGCTGTGTGTCTAGTGCCTCGACAGTCGCAGCAACCGTTGGGTTTTTGTTCAACCGTCAACAACTTCTCAATATGAGTGAGAAAATGGCACAGAACGCCGCTACACCATATGCCACTGTTGCTGTTCCGCTGTCAAGTGTTCTATTCTTATTTGCACTCGTCATCACCCTCCTATCGCCCTCTTATCAAGTCACCATGCGTTCTATGAAATAAATGAAATAAACGAAGCCATGTAAGTGTGTGCGACCGACATTTGCTTCATTGTTGTAACGTTGAGTGTCTCGACAACCGAAGCAACTGTAGGACTTTTATTCCGTTCACCTAAACTTATTGTGGTGACTGGATGGTTACAATGAAAAGCCGTTATGCTGATGGTCGCGGTTCGACTCTCAGTAGCGGATCGTAATCTTTTTTTTTGTGAGCCTTTGAATTTACAACTACTAATCAACTGTACAACCTCACGCACACATTGAATTTTTCTAATCGAATTGATGTGCTGCTTTTTTGCTCACGACCAATGTTGCATGTTTTCTCCAAGTTGCGATCCATTACGAGAAATGAAACCAAATCATGCGAAATTGCATTACAATCTTGCTTTTTCATTTTGGGTGTAGTAGCATTCATTATGGATGCTATTCCGGACTGGGGTATAACGCAGGCCTAAAAAACAACCTCCAGTCCTAAATACTGGTGGATGTAGAAATGAACTGCGCACAATAAATGGGTCTTATCACAATAGGTCAATAAATGGCCGCAGTGAGTTTGTACCCCGACAGAAGACGAAGAAGAAGAAGAGATGATGCACAGCCTGTTTGTTGTTAACATTCGTGACGTAGATCTCCAAAAATAACAATTCACAACATCAGCAAATTAAAAGGTGGATTGTTCATTTTCGGTAATTGGTATTGTTTTTAAAAGGTTTCGGCTGAAAAATGCCTTTTTGTGCAATAAAAAGATGCGGACAGAAAAAATCTTTGTTATCATTCGCTTGTTTCTGGAGTGTTACGTCACTAGCCGAGATTATGAATTGTTTACACATTTTCTTTACTAATACCGACTAAAACCTTGCTCTTCGCCACCTGTATATACCTCATTGGAGCAAAGTGTCGGTCGACTCGACATCTATAATTGCCCCCATTGTTATCGATATAGTTCTCGTAGTTAAATTATCCGCGATCTAACTGCAAATGAGAAAAAAAACGAAGAAAGTGTGTAAAATAAAATCGAATGAAAAACCAGATAAGGCACGTGTGTGAAAACAAAGAGCAAAAAGTATCTTTTGTTTTCGGGTATGATCGTAATCACGCGGTGTTTCGTCACGTGTGCTATTCACGAGAGGTTGGGGAGAGATTTGGAATGTTGTGATTGAGGATGTATTGGATACATTATGATAAGTCATTAAAATAATAACAATTGTTTAATTAAAGGATGGAACGGTCAAAATTTGTATGGCATTCTTCGATTCATTATTATATGGGTTCGCCTGCTACATCCTTCTTCTAATCTACTCCAAATCATAAATCTTATATAAATACATATCATTATATTTTTTAGGTTTGCTGATTGTTCTTTTAGGCCTGGCATCTGTCAGCTTTTCAGAACTCGGTGATCCTTCGGCAATTTCCTCATTTGACGAATGCGCGATTTTTTTAGCCAAAGATAGATGTTCGTGCATTGGGTTTAAAACATCTGTAAAAATGGACTCTATAATAACGATATATATTTTGAATACTTACTCCTTTTTTTTTTTAAGAACGACAAATTATACCAGTTTCATCTTCTTCAATTTGCATGTACTCCTCGTTCGGCAGTCGATTATTTGTTTCTTGTGCCATTGGTTCCTCCGCACTATTATAGTTTTCGCAGTCAGAAATCAGTTTCACGTTTCTTATACCACGGGTATACTGCACGCAGGGCTGGCAAATGTCATTTTCAATGAAAAATGACCTACGATTTTTACCGAACTATGTTTGAAAATCTCATCGGGCGAGAAAACGATGATGGAGATTTAATTTGAATTTTTCGTCATGACAGCACGTGACAGTGTTTTGGTCATCGCTATTACAAACACATTTATTGATATAATTGTATGTTTCATAACAAAACCTGAAATTAAACGTCCACTCTGTCGATTACATATTATTGCTTGGGTAACTTTAGATAGACTATTTAAAAATTTGTAAAACAATATCGCATGAGACAAAATCTCATGACTGCATGATAGTGTGAGAAAGACAAGAAATCTCATGATAGTTCATTTCTTCTCGTGACATTGAGATTGCCTATTTTCTCATTGTCAAATGATGGCCGTGAGATTTACCAGCTCTGACTGCACGCCTCGATCGCTTCTGATTATAATTTTCCCTCCAACGCGTGACAAAACCGTAAATTGTTCGCTTGAAAATATTGGATCTGTTTTTGTTTTCCTAGGAACAGCTATTACAACCTTGTCTCCTGTTACAATATTTGAACATTTTGCACCTCTTTGCTTATCTGCAAACTTATTGCTTAGAAATTTTGATTCTGCATATTTATCTCTAATTGATTCTCTGTCTATTTGTCTATTATTTTGTTTCCAAAGACATGGAAAAGTTCCCCTGTATTTCCAACCAACGAGAAGCTCGAATGGTGTAACTCCTAGCCTTGAATGTGGTTTTCTGGTATTTACTCCCGCAGAAGGTGAAGAAGATATTGATAAAAAAACATTTTTCCAGTGGAAAGAATTGTTAGAGGCATCAATGCAGCTGGTAGCGGTAACTGACGAATGCACTCAAATGAGAATCTTTAAAATAAAAGCTGGATCAAAATTACTAGATGTACTCGATGGAACAATAACGTCAGCGGAAGACCTGGATTCCGAATGTGAACCGTATTCGAATGCAATGAGCCGATTGCAAAATCACTTCGGTTCCCGAGATTATTTATTAATGCAACGCCAGAAGTTACGCTCTATGTATCAAGAATCTACCGAGCCAGATGTTAAATATGTCAAGCGTGTCATTGCTGCCGCTAAGCTCTGTGATTTTGGAGAAGAACAATTAATGGAGAATGTTTGTCATATTGTTCAGTCACACGCAACTAACCTTAAGATACGTGAGATCAGCCGGAAGGTTTTGAGAAAGGGTGAATCAATAGCTTATCTACTTGATAAAATAAAGGTTCAGGAGGTCGAAAGAATCAACGAAGAAATATACTTGAAAAATCACCAACAGATAAAGCTCGTGGATGTTGCAGCAATTTCATCCAAGCACGAAAACGTGCCACAAAGAGAGCGTTTGAAATCTACGAGAGGTTTTATGAATACCACCGGTCAACAAGCATTATGGCAGAACCCCCGGAGTATAGGAAGATATTTGCGAAGAGAATCATCAATGAATATTAATAATTATCGTAATTTGTGTTGGAGATGCACAAGTCTCTATCATTCTGCAAATGAGTGTTATGCAATTCAAAAAGTCTGCCGTAACTGTAACAAGAAAGGTCACATTGAACGTGCTTGCCGATCATCAGTGTTGACCAAACGCAAAAACAACGACTTCAATGCAGCAGTGCCAGAAAAAGTACGAAAGATTGCAACCGTTTCCAAGAACGAATATAGCAATGACGAACAAGAAAATTCAGTAAGTGAATAATTTCAATTACTATCCTGATTATACTGATTACATTGACTACTAAATTTGATTATTTTGTGATAACTGTTCATTAATAAAACTAGAGAATAAATTAGGTTATACTTTATTATTTTGTTTTTAAATCGGTTTATATCGGTTCAGAAAATGATTCTGCGAACTACTGACGTGAAAGAAAATTTGAATAATGTCAGAAATAATGTAGAAATTGTCGGAAAAGTAGCAGGCTTACCAGTTAAGTTTTTGATTGATTCTGGAGCAGAAGTTATTACGGTTGATAGGGAAATATTTGAAAAGCTAAGGAATGACATTCATTCAAAGGACGCGTTGATCTGTATATCAATGGGTTCAGATAAACCACTAAGAGCATATGCATCCCAAGACAATATTGCAGTAATTGCAACATTTTTGGCAAATTTCTATATATCCAACGATCGACCACAAACCATAGAAAAATTCTATGCCATTGAAAACGGTAAGCCACTACTTGGTAGGAACACTTCAATCCGATACATTGTTCTTCAAATTGGCCTAAACGTTCCAATTTCCGCAACAGATAGCACAAAAGCGAATTTAAAAATATTTCCTGGAGAAATGTGTTCCGTAACAAGCTCTGACGAGTTTCCTAAATTCAATGTGGCACCCGTTAAACTATCGTTCGATAAATATTTACCACCGTCACGAAATTTGTTCACCAGTATTCCACCGGCATTCAAGGATGAAACGATACGTAGAATCAAAGACCTTTTGCGTACAGGAATAATCGAAGAGGTGACACACGACATGGATAAATCTTTCTGCTCCTCTTTACTAGTCGTTCCAAAAGGTAAAAACGACATTCGATTAGTGGTGTATTTAAGAGGCCCCAATAGAAACATAATCAGAACACCTTTTCGAATGCCAACCTTAGAATCAATATTGGCCGATTTAGAAGGTGCTGCCTGGTTTTCAACGATAGATCTGAAAAGCGCATTTTTCCACGTTGTTTTACATGAAAATTCAAGACACTTGACCAACTTCTTCGCAGGAAATGCCACATACCGGTTCAAACGAATGCCTCTTGGTTTATGCAATGCCCCGGATATATTTCAAGAAATATTACAAACTATAATACTAGCAGATTGTAAAGGCACTTGCAATTATCTGGACGATATTTTGGTTTATGGAAAAACTAAGGACGAGCATGATGCAAACTTGAATGCTGTTCTCTGTCAATTGCGTGAACATAATGTAAGCCTCAATGAAGAAAAATGCGTGCTTGGAAAGCAATCAGTTAAGTTTCTAGGTTTCTCACTTTCACATGATGGGCTGCGAAACGAAGAAGATAAAATAAAGGCTATCAAAGACTTTCGTAGACCTGAATCTCAGTCTGAAGTGAAAATTTTTCTTGGACTGATGAATTACACAGAGCGCTTTATTTATCAGCGAGCAGAGAAAACCAAATATCTGAGAAATCTGGCAAAGGCTGATCGGTTTTACTGGAGACAACAAGAGGAGGAAGAATTCGTTCGTTGGAAATTTGAAGCGCTAAGAACGATCACAAAGTTGGGATTTTTTCAGTACAAAGATGAGACAGAACTTTATGTTGATGCTTCCTCAATTGGACTTGGTGCTGTTCTTGTCCAGTATAATGAAAAAAATATTCCAAGGATAATAGCATGTGCATCAAAAGCACTGTCAGATACAGAGAAAAAATATCCACAGACACAGCGTGAAGCATTGGCCATGGTCTGGGGTGTTGAAAGATTTTCCTTCTATTTACTGAACAAATCATTCATCGTCATAACAGATTCAGAGGCAAACAAATTTATCTTTGGAAATGGATGCCGAATAGGAAAACGGGCGGTATCTCGGGCAGAGGCTTGGGCCCTTAGGCTACAATCGTATGACTTCAAAGTCAAATGTGTTCCAGGTAATGAAACTAGAATATTGATATAATGAGATCATTTTGCGTTTTATTTTCAAATAAAAAATAATTATAAACTGACAGGCGAATCAAATGTAGCGGATGTGTTGTCCCGTCTAATATAGTAGTTTTATTAATCGTACATTTGAAACACTTGAACACCCCTCCTTTTGTAGGTGTATGCGTACGAAATGTTGACTTGACTCTATTTTGTTTTTTCCATTTTCTATTCAGTTGTCAAAATGACGTCGAAGCAAAAAGAGCAGCTTATCCCACGCCAACTTGGCAAAATAACTTAATATCGACAAATCAACCATGACGAATATTATAAACGTGTTCGGAGAACGTCTGACGACTGCCAGGAAGCCGGGATCAGGAGGAAACCGAAACCAGGGAGCCGCAGCGACCGAAGGAATAGTGGCCAGCATTTTCAAACACAAACCCAACCTATCCATCAGAGATATTGGAAACAAGTTGGGAAAGTCCCACACAACAGTGCAAAGAGCAAAGAACCGAACCTGACTGTCAACATTTAGGGTTACAGTGACACAAAATCGAGATGATAAGCAAAACACGCCAGCTAAAGGAAGAGCGCGTAAATGGTACACAAGTTTGTTGACCAAGTTTGATTGCGTCGTGATGGACGAAAAAACATACGTCAAGGCAGATTTAAAGCAGCTCCCAGGTCAAGAGTTTTAAACGGCTTCCGGAAAAAGAAAAAGTTCATGATAAGTTTAAGCTGAAAAAAGAAACGCCAGAGTTCTCGAAAAACTACTTGGTTTGGCAGGTGATTTGCATCTGTGGGCGAAAAAGTGAAAGTTTTTTAACAACTGGCGCTGTCAACCAAGATATTTATGCAAAGGAATGCCTGCAAAATCGCTATTTGCTTTTTTTGAAGAAACAAGGTTGTTCCGTGCTGCTTTGACCAGACCTCGATCTAACAACTACGGAAACATGGCTCAGGCATGGTTTACCGCCAATAGTGTGCAAATCGTGTGCAAGAAGAAAAACCCAATGGAAAAATATTGGGCAATCGCAAAGAGAAACTTCAAGATCAACAGAACTCAAACAACAGTTAGAGGTGAAAAACAGTTCAAGGCAAATTGATGTTTAGCATAAAATAAGATGTATATAACAGCGGTACAAAACATGATGGAAGCTGTGAAACGTAAAGCCCAACAGTTCGCATTTGAAAAATCGGAAATCTAATCAAATAATTTCCCTGTGTTTTATAGACAACGAGCTTAAAAAAGAAATAAAGCTTGATCATTGATACAATAAACTAATCAATGTGCACTTAATCCTGTTTGACAAATTTTTTACCGTCCCACCCTGTGTTCTGTCCAAAGAGCAGAAAGGCAAAGAAAGTAAATGTATTTTTAGCCACTGGCTACTCAACATTCGGTTCTTATTTGAAGTCTTTCTGGTATCGTTTTAGTCCCTATTTCTAGATTTCCTATTTCGTGAAAAGCTCAGTGGCTCCCAGCATTGTAATAAAGATTTTCAGTTTTATGAATATTATGGCGACCGTTATTCTAACTTGTGGCATGCTATAAAACCGTAATAAAACTTGATTGCTCGTTGCTTAATGTAGTCTGCTACAACTTACCTTAGTTCAAATTGAGATTTCGAAAAAAAAGTGTCTTTATTTTCACACTTGAACGATCACCGTTAACCGGTAAGTAGGATAAAAAAAAGTGAGGGAATTACTGTTTTAAAATAAATTATTCAAAAGTAGTAATTTTAAGCATTACTGTTTGGAATCCACGAATAAATTATTTGAAATAACAAACGAAAAAACCGCATGTATTAATCGTTATAACTTTATTCTATCCCTTGTACAAAAGTGGAAACAAACATATTTCAATTATTAAAAACACCAATCCCCATTAAACTCAACCCCATCCATCAATCCGCTCTCGTTAGCCAATGCTTTGGATAGCTGCCTTCTAACCTTCTCCAATCCCCCCTCATCCCCCTCCGAAGACAGATTCCTCTCCAAAACTCTTGTCAAAATCTCGTCCACCCGTTCGCCGTGAATCAACGCCCCGGCAACCTGCCTCTGAAGCTCCATTTCCTCCTCGTATCCCAGTTTTTGCTCAAATCCACCGGACTTCAAGAAACATCCAATCCGCTCTACCAAATCCACGGCAATTCCGTTCGCCTCCCATGAATCCAGCTGGCGCTGATTGTCCCCAATCAAAACGTTCATTTTTCTACCGTACAAATACAGCAGCCCCACGGTGAGCAAGTGCAGGGCTCCAATCACATCCGGACTATGTGTGATCGAGGCAATACCAGAGCCGGACGACATCGGAGGCGATGACCCCTCGTTGGTATCGTTATCAATCCGATTAATTTGTTGCTCCAAAAGCGCTGGATGATGAGGAACCGCATTATCGAAAATGCTCGACAAGTCCCGCTTGCCACGGCCGGGGGCGGTGTTGATCTTCGTAAAACGATACGAATTTGCCACACCCAGCAGCGTGTTGAGCTGGTTCTTTTCCAGATGAAGAGTGTACTTGCCGTCCTGAAGAGCCGGAGCGGGCTGAGGTGGATTCGAGTAGAGCGGAACAACCCGATCCGAGAGCTTGCTCCAGTTCAGTAGCAATGAGTAAATGCTGAATACATAGCCCTTGGTTCTCTCCGATGGATGACCCAAACTGAGCGGCTTGACCAGATTCATGGACAGCTTCACAGTACCGGTTGGTTTTCGAATTGCACTCTGTATTTGCCGGGCAACCACGGGAAAGCGTATTGCCTCCGAAAATGCCACCACAAACGGACCCAGGTGTTGTGTCATGATCTGCGAGCGCTTGGAAGTGTCACCGATTTGTGTGAGTTTGGTCAATGACTCGCCGAGTTTTCCGATCTGCAGTTCGGTGTTCTCACCACTCGGCAAAATCTGGTTGTAGCTGAATGGGTTGGACAGAGCAACAACTTTGCTAGTGCCGATCACACTCGTCCAGGCGTTCGGAATCCGTTTGCCAAGGCCATCGTACACCTCCTTGTCGATGTAGAACGTTGATCCGGTAACGAATCCAATGATGTACAAATCCCGATTGCGATAGATGAAGCCAACCTGGGTGGCACCGTCCTTGATGTTAACCTTGGTGATGCCATCAGTGCGCTTGGTAACCTTAATGTTGCCGTACTTTTCGTTCGACTCGGTAAACACTGAAACCAGCTCGCCGATTAATTGCAGGTAAGCGTTGTCCTTGGTTCGGAACTTCTGCAAGTCGCCGGTCTTGGCCGAGGTGGCTTGGCGCTTGACGCGAGAGAACAGAGATTGCATGATGATTGCCTTTGGGAACTTGATAACGATGGAAGAGCGTTCGAAGAGACTGATGCTTCTCGTTTGGTTGGAAGCTCTCTTTATACTGTTATATTCATTGTTTATTTTTCCGTTACATGGATGGTAATCCAAGAAGAAATTCCCTTGATTGTTTTGTAAATTAAAACTTGTTTATTTTCAGGTTGAGGTTTCCCGTTGATTTGTGTTTATATTTGATTGATGACAGCATTTATTGCTACCAATTGATCAATCGTGGGATTAATAAATGCTAACATTTATTCTGAGCTGCAGTTGGAATGAAGTGTAAAATGTTCGGAGTTGTTAGAATCTTGGGATTACTCTCAAACATGCACTATCAAGCACTCAAAAACAAGTATTTACATGTATTTTGGGTTTCGCAAATGATTCGTATTATGAGCATGATTGGCAGATGATGCTGCAGACCTATGTCCATCGTCAGTTTGTAAACTCTGGTAATCCTGAATTATGGAGATTGAAGAGTAGGCTCTGGATTTGACTGGACGTGTTTTTGTTTTCTCACTGTCATTTTCACGGTTGTTTCTAGTATGTTAAAATGAATAAGATAGATTTAATGATTGGTGGTTTTGTGTGGTAATGTGTGCTGTGATGTTGTTAAACTAGCAGTTATGGAGAAAATGTGTGTAAACATTAGCCGTGGAATACTCAGCTGTTGGCGATGGGTATTCTTCGTTACTGGAATGGATACGGGACTAAATGGAGTTCAGCTAAGTACTTTTTATTATTTTTGGAACTAGAATAGTTATAGCTCCCGTAGTGGATTCATTGGTGCACTTTTACGACCACTCCCTTCCATCCTTTGAGCAGTCAGATGCTCTTTGAAGGTTCTTATCTCACGAGATACAGTTATATTTGAAATTCCAAGCTTTTTAGGTGATCCCTCTGGATTTTGATTGTAAGTGATTGTGTGATTGTTTTGTGTAACAGTGCAAATATTGTGGTATATTTACTTTTATTTTTCTGTCAAGTACAAAAGAGAACTATGTTAAATCAGAATGTATAGCAGAAGTTTCTGCGATGACGCCTGGGTGAAAATCTTGTGCATGAATCATGGAGATCAATTAGAGGCTCAATTGTTTCCATGAATTTGCAAGATGACGTCACTAGTGAACTGTGGTTCATCCTATGAATGGAATTAGTTGACGTGACAGGTATTCGTGATTTGTTTATTTTCGAATTCAAACAGATGAAATAGAACAAAAGATTCATCCGATTTATTTTGCGAGGTTATGTTAGGTTGGTGTAAAACTCCAATTACAGCATGAATATAACTGCTCCAACTGATAACACCAACTCTCGAGTACTTTTTCAAAAGGACCTAAATCACAAAATGTAAACAAACGCGTTGTTCATGGCATGTTAATAAAAAATCATGTATATAAAGGGCGAACACGAAATTATTGCAACATCGAAAATGTCATGCCAATTTTCTTATAATGTTTAGAATCAATCCAAAATGTTAGGGTAGTTTTATACATATATTTACCGCAAAAATCAAAATAAAAGTTAATCGATGGCCTTGAGTGTAAAATTGAACGCATTTTCGCTTGATGCCCTCCATCAAAGTCTTTACAGTGTCATCCGGTTTCAGTTTCTCAGTTTTTTCCATTTTCTTAACATGTCCTTCTCGTCTTTGACTGTCTTCTTGCTCTTCCGAAGTTCCCGCTTCATCATTGCCCAGTACTGCTCCACCGGGCGCAGCTCCGGACAGTTTGGCGGATTCATGTCCTTTGGAACAAAATGGACAGAATTGGCCTCATACCACTCCAGGACACTTTTAGAATAGTGGCATGATGCCAAATCTGGCCAAAATAGCAGAGCTTCGTCGTGCTGCTGCAAGAACGGCAAAAGGCGCTTCTCGAGGCACTCAGATATGTAGATCTCGCCATTTACTGTGCCCTTTGTCACGAAAGGCTCACTCCTCAGTCCGCAAGAGCAGATGGCCTGCCAAATGAGATATTTGTAGGCGAACTTCGACATTTTCTTCTTCTTAAATTGGTCGTCCACATAGAACTTGCTCTTGCCGGTGAAAACTCCAACCCCGGAATTTGCTTAAAATCGGCTTTTATGTACGTTTCGTCGTCCATCACAGCAGCCTATTTTGTCAGCATCTTCTCGTAGAGCTTCCGTGCCCGAGTTTTAGCCGTCGATTGTTGCCGCTCATCGCGGTTTGGGAAGTTCTGTACCTTGTATGTATGTAGTCCAGTTCTCTTCTTTGCATTCTGGACGTAGCTCTGCGACATGCCGATCTTTTTAGCCAAATCACGGCTTGAGACGTTGGGATTTGCTTTAATCATCCGCTTCACCTTTCCCTCCGTCTTTTTGTTCTCCGGTCCCGATTTTCTTCCAGCTCCTTTGCCGTGGTCCAACGTCAACCGCTCCTGGAACCGCTTCAACACTCTGGAGACGGTTGAATGGTGAATGTTCAACATTTTTCCCAACTTCCGGTGCGACAGGTCAGGAAATTCCAGGTGTTTGGAAAGAATTTGTTCTCTCGACTCGCGTTGGTTCACCTCCATTTTCGTTGAATCGAAAAACACGACTTCGAGTTTGACAGCATGTAAACAATTCACATCAATGAGAAAGTGTGCAAAATTTTGGTTGATTTTTACCCAATGGTACAAAAAGTTATGCCCTGTTGAATGTGTCGCAATAATTTCGTGTTTTCCCTTATGTCCCATATTTGTAGAACTTTCTGATGGATTATTTCTAAAAGTTTTTACTAACTTTTACAAAACGGTTGAAAATCACTATCTGCACTTTTTGGGTATAATCCCTAGTAGCACACTTGTTACAAATCAGTCGAAGTGACATCTATGTGACTCAAGTAGGTTACTTTCAAGTTATTGCAACCAGTTATGGCAGTTTTGTGTTGCTTGGGATGTACATAGGCTGCTTGAGTTCAAAAATAACTTGCGAATCTTTATATGTCATTTGAATGCCTCTTAACGACATGTAAGTTAAAGTCTTTATACCACAAGGTTACAAATTTAGATTGTGCTTATTAAAAATTATACTTTTTGAGTAAAATATTTTTACACCGTGTTTTTGCAGAAAAAACTAATACGTCATTTTGATAATTTCGACGTATCTGTGTGAAATATGACAACTTGACGTAACATTTTGACGTATCAACATTGTCATTCGCAGAATGACGTATCATTTGACGCAAGCAACATGCCATCTATCATACTGACTTATCAAAATGACGTATTATCTTTTTCTATTGCAGACTGTTGTACCAACAAAATTCAATTCTAAATGAAACTTGAATTTTCACTCTAGTGTAATTTTTAAGCACAGTGATGTAATATATTTTAACCATGTGTCAGTGGAATTCAATTGGGATAAAACATGTCTGGTTTCCAAATAGGAATAAAAATAAATTCAAACAATTTCAATGCTGATTTTCTCATTTTCGTCCACATGTTACTTACGTCCATTTGAAAAAGTACTCAAGAACTGTTGATTTCATACACTCAAAAAAATCGACACGTTACATCCACTCCTGAGAAAAAATCTATCATTATACCGACAATTTTCTCATGGTCAAGATGATTATTGCATAAAATAAGGTTACAATAACCATGCAAATGGTGGAATTCACCACGTTCATGTAATTTTTAACTATGACCATGGTAACAAGGACTATCCTGACATTATGGCAAATGTTGGATCAACTATGTTTAATGGTCGTTTGACCATGATTCTAGTCGGTTTAAAATCACTATGCTGCAATATTCATCCTAACCCCAATAATGGTAAAATTGACAATCAAATTCGTCTCTGTGCACGTAGAAAAGCACGTAGATTCTCAGTCCGATGTCAAAACCAGTAATATACACGTGGAATTCACGTAGGAGCTACGTGATTTCCACGTTAATTCATCATTCACATACGTGATTTTTCACGTACAAGTCACTGGCAAGGAATGGTTTACCTGATTTTACTGAAGAAAATTTCTGTTACGTGTTCAGGTGGAAGTTACGTGAAATTTCACGTGAAGACAGCGTGTCGATTTTTATTGAAGTTGCATTTGGGTTATCTATCTATCTCTATATATAAAAATGGATTCGTCTGTCTATCTGAGTCTAATAGACTCGAAAACTACTGAACCAATCGGCGGGAGTATGTATGCAGGGATTTTTAGGGCCGGAGAAGGTTCTTAGTGATAGTTAAAGACACCTCCCTTTTCTGAATGTGCGGCGTTCATTACACAAATGAAACACTAATTTCTACACAACTCGAGAACTAATCAAGCAAAGAAACCAAGTTTTAGCATGTGTGAGTTTTTTAAGGCAAGAAAGTTTCTATGGTAGCTTGAGAATCCTCTCCGTCATAGAAGGGGGGGCTACCATACAAATAAAACACAATATTCTGCATAACTCGGGAACAGATCGACAAACGGAACAGAAAATTAGCATGTGGTGGTTTTTGGAAGACAATAAAATGTTTCTATGTTGGTTTAAGTCCCTCCCAAATCCCTCATGCGGGAGGGGAGGCTCTGATACAAATGAAATACAATATTCTGCATGACTCGAGAACTTATCAAGCAAATGGAACCAAATTTGGCAGGTGGTGGCTTTCTGAAGACAAAACTGGTTTTATGTTGATTTGAGACCCCTCCCCTTTCTGGAAAGGCGGGAAGGAATCCAATACAAACGAAACGCAAATTGTTGCATAACTCGGAGAACTAATCAGGGAAATTGAACCATTGGATTGGTATGTGGAAATTTTTGGAGGAGAGATATGTTTCTATGGTGATTTGAGACTCTTTTTGGCACAGCAAGAGGGGGGGGGGGCTCTCAACAAATGGAGCACAAATTTCTGCATAACTCGAAAACTAATCAAGCAAATGGAACCAAATTTGGCATGTGAGCTTTCTGAAGAAGATAAATGTTTCTAAGGTGGTTTGGAACTGCTTCGACTTCTGGAAGGGAGGATGCGCTTAACTCCGCCCATTGGGGTTTGAGCAGCCTCTTCAGAAATCTTAGAAGCTGTCTTTGTCCAAATTTGCTGAAGTGTTTGATGTTTTTGATTCTTTGCTTCTTTCCAGAAAGCTTCCGCTTCATCAGAGCCTAATATCTCTCGATTGGTCGTAGCTCTGGGCAATTGGTGGGTTTGAGGTTTTTGTACAATGTTCTACTTCGATTTGCTTGGTACCACACCATCACAGTTTTAGCATAGTGGCATGATGCCAAATCGGGCCAGACCAAAGGTTTTTCTT